>JAHPZR010009819.1:0-10936 GCA_019787425.1 Platygyra sinensis
ACAGATAGCATATGTGCTTTCTTAATTATCTTCCTCAAGATATTGACCATCTGTGATTGTCGCTGTGACCTTTATTACATTTGTGACCAACTGTTGTTTAATACACTTGTGACCTTTATTATATTTGTGACTGGTTATCACATTTGTGCCTTCAACAGGTGTTAGGGCCCAGCACCTTTACCATTGCTTGGATCACTGGAACCCAGTTTTTTCTGGCCCAAGCTATGGCTTACTAAACCCCTTTTCATAATTTCTACATATCTTGGTCACTGCCTTAGTTAGACTCTAGGAAGATCTAGTCATGACTCCTAACTAAACTAGTTGTTCAGCCATCACTGGTTCCCAACCTCATATACCTGATAGAATGTAAAAAGTGTCACCTTCAATACATCGGAGAGACCAAGTGTCAACTCAATGAACGCTTTGGGGAACACCGACGTTCTATCCTGAATCACCAACAACTCAGTACAACTACACCAGTATCACTACACTTTAACCAAGCTGGCCATTCTATTAACGACGTCCGCCTTATCCCCATTGAACTCATACGCAGCAAACGTGACTCCGTAAGAAAGGCTCGGGAGGCTCATTTAATAAACAAAGCCAAAACATTACATCCGTTTGGCATAAACAGAAGAGATGAAGCACGCCAGTGACGCATCTGACACTTATTTACTCATAGCCTACCAATCATTGTCACGTATTTTTATTTAAGACGGAATCCGCCAGACGTTGGAGTAACAAGTGGACAAAAATCTTGTACCAAGATTATTTACATTGTATTGCAAACTTCTGTAGGGCTCTTTTAATTATCTTCTCAAAACAATTCATTTCTAGTAACACCAAAAGTCGAAAACGAATGTTGAACTTCGTATGAAACGCTTAAAAGTTTTGGTGAAATGAAACTGATGGAATTTTGCCTGTGTTTCCACAAAATCACTGAACTTTGAAATTTATTTTCTCTCGTTCCCGTGGGAAATTATTTTTCGGTGTTATTTCAGGCAATTATTTATGTATTTAGCTTTAAAAAAATGTAAAAATGACTGTAAAATATTTAAAATTACTCTGGTACAGATTTTTGTCCACTAAAACCTGAAATTGCTCCATCTTCTATCGGATTTCGTCTTAATAGGTTTAAAATCTCCTACATGTGTGTGTATACACGTGCCTCGTCTGCTCCATCATATGAAAATCATTTCCAATCAGCCGAACAAACAGAAAGTCTAATTATTCAACAACTTTTACTGATCTAACTAAACGTGTGGTTAGTAATCAATCAAATTGATAAGCAATCGACTGAAACCTGTTAGTGGTGTCAACTTCGCCGTGGAATAAAAATATTAAATCTATTTCACAACACATTACGACAAGCCACCACATTTCAGCCGTCAGTTTGCTCGTAGAATCACTCTTTCACACAGTTGAAATTCTGTTCTGTCGAAAGTCCAGAATTTCTTTTTCACAATGAACATTTCAGCGTTCAGGTATCAACTCAGTGATTTTGTGTCGCGATCGACCTACTTTATTTCAGTCAAAATTTCAATCCTTATCGTAATTATGCTCGATCTTTTATAAAAATATTTCAATAGAATTTCTACAGCTTTCTTTTTAGATGCTTTTCCCTAAAATATGCTAAGATAACATGAGAAATAAACCTTACCTTTTCGTTTTCCTCTTCCGAAATTTATATGCTTCGTAAGCATTTTTCACTTCCGGGGAAAACGAGATTAACTAGTGAGTAATACCGCTGTCAAAGAAGTGCGCCTGTCACAATTTCACAAGACAGAACACGTCGCGATGGAAAGTCCCTTCGTGCGAAGTAGGTATCTTTTTCAAAAAAATGCACGGACCTAGACTATGGACAAGACTTGTCTTACGAATTCGTATTGGTTTGAATTTGACAAGTCCCTGCGACTTGTCCCTAAAAACTCTTCTTGTAATGTTAAGTCAATTCAGTGAAACCCCGCCCCCCCGATCCTCAGGACATAGCATCCACCTGGTTCTCTCCGTAATTAAGAAACGGATTTGTGCGCATCAAATTCATCATGAATACTGGTAGCCAAACATCCTTGCAGAAAAACCCCAGCGGATGACCATAGCTTTAAAGTGATAAAAGAACGTGAACTATAAACAGCCATCCTGCTTGATTCGTTTGCAACTACCGTGTTTTGAAAGCCTCCAAACGTAGGAGTGATTCCACAACTGAAATGTATAAATGACGATTGCAGACACAGACGTGCACACCCCATTGCAAACACTTTCCCCTAGATGGCCACTGAGATCAACGTTGGACGACGTCCGTAATCAGAGACAAAATCAATGATGATGCTTTTAGTATGACCTGTTTTCCATCTATTTTTAGGCTTTTGTTCCAATCCGATACATTTAAATTTTTCGACTGAATATCGTGGAAAACGCACCAAAATGCTTCATCTTAGCAAAATTTTTGGGGGTAGGGAGGCCCCATATTTGGTACTGAACGGTCACTCAAAGAATCCTAGCTAAAACCAGGAGCCATAATCTGCTGAACCTTGACTCACTGCTGCCAAGAATGGGCATTAGTACAAAGAGGAATGAATAAATAAAATTGAATTTCCCTAAACATCAAACAAAGATGCATTGCAGCCCCATCAGATTACTTGCCCTGCTGGCCTTTTTTCCCTTCTGTCATGTCTTCTTTTTTTTACCCAAAATAAAGGGGGGGGGGGGGGGGGGTGGGGGGGGGTGGGTTCCCCTGGGCCCCTCCCCTAGATCCGCCACTGAATACTCATTTATGAAGTTCGTCGTTTCAGTTTACTTACAACTGCGCTACATTAATAATTCGCGAAATAACAGACATTTTCCAATGGGCCTGTTAACCTACTCTTGGCTGTAATCTTAATCTTAATCTTAATCTTTCTTGCTTAGAAAAAAATCTAAGACGATTCAAACGTGTTAGTTAACTGGTGAAACTTCATGGCTCAACAAGTTTTTAAGTTTAATCTTCAAGTGGATAGAAAAATAGACGTCGCACACTATATTACGTTTTCAGTCATTTCAACGAAGTAAATAAAAACTTGACCATTGCACAGCCCAAGTTGGACAGAGAAAAATGGCTGTACAAAGTTAGTGGTCATGGGTCAATCTTTAATAACTATCCTACTGTCCTTACCCGTTTTCTTCCCCCGGGTCCAACTTTCACGCGGGAGAAAATTAAAAACCCTAGCGCGTTTGTCTTCAAAAAAAACACATAAGAGAAGATAACAAACTGATAAATGAAAAAACACTCCGGCCACGCGACTGTTTTACGTTAAATTAAGTACCTGGATATTTATCCATGCACATTTTGTAATACGTTAACGTGACCTTCCATTAAAAAAACATCAAATCTTGACACCACGTATCATAAAGGATAGCTTAAACTAGTTCAAACACCAACTCATCCGTATTTCACTTCAACAACCCCAACTTACAAGCTGTATTGATAGTGAACCTGCATGGATCAAAATGCGCTGCAATTTGAAATGAACGTGATTTTGGGTCTCTAATTTAAGGTTAAAATTGGGACTTCTGTAAGTCACGACTCAGGAGGCCGGAGACTATCTATGTGGTGAAACAAGTAGCAAAGTGAATTACGAATTTGATACAGCTTTAGATTAATTACCAACTAAGGAATGTTACCGTCCCGAAATAGTTATGTTATACGAGTTCAGGTATGTGTCGACCGCGCCATGCTCACAGGCACGAAGTACTGTACTGCGGCTGCGTATTTGCTGTCGACTCTCTTCTGTTTTCTCCACTTCAGAATGTTTAAAAGCAAGCTTTTCCATATCAATCAGCTTCTTTACTGTCTCTTCATTTGGTTGGTCGCCATCAGTAATGCCCTTCACTGTCTCCTTGACAGCAAACGTCAATTTCCCCGCCAAAGCGTTTATGATTGGCTCGTCAACTCGGTGCAGCAGGTGCAGCTCGCATTTTAGTTCTTGAATGGCTTTGCCAGCCATTTCCCTTTGTTTGTTTTTCTTTGGCCTCGGCGGTGTTGGCGTCCTTAATTCAAAATGTAACACTTAATTAATTTTAAAATCCATTAACGTGTCAAACGGAAATGTTACGAGATAGACTAAACAACATAAAAATTGGAGGTAATGCGTGAGTCTAACATGTATAAAGGGTCACAAAAAGTTAAAGACGTCCATTGATGGGGAAGGACGCTTTTCGGTTGTGTTGCCGAGTTCCGCCCTTGTCTGATAGATAGCTGTGTGATACGTGGACTCTGATGGATAGTACTCACTTTTAAATAGCCTTATAGAATACGCTAGTAAGTTTGCGGCACAGCGAGGGATGTAATAGGTTATTCAATCATTTTACTTTCTTCTACTTCTTTACCTTGAAATCACTGAACTCAAACTGGACGCGTTCTCTGTCGATAGAGTAATGAATTCTCTTAATCCATGTAAAGCGGGCCACAGGGCGGCACTTATCGGCAGGTAGTCGAAGTAATCTTCCTCTCGGGAACAATCCCGTGATGCAACTCCCACTTCCAAGGACAAGGATGACTGGTTGCTACAGCAATAATAAAGCAAAAGGGTTTACATTCGCGATAGGAGTACACTACAATACAAAGTTCGGTTAAAGATAGTTGAATTCATTTGTGAATAATTCTGTAGTCAGACAAAGCGACCTAAGCGAAGAGAATTTCTGCAAGTAAACCCTTACACATAGGAGGAGGTTAATCCAACCCCATTTGAAAGCTAAGAATTGCCCATTCCTGAACCTAACTTGTAAAAATATAATATGAAAAATGGAAAGAGTCCTGTCCAATTTTATCAATTTTGTTTTAGGTCATGGCTTTATAATACTCTTGCCAAACTCAATGTTACCAACGATGCAGGATTAAGTTATTGGGATGTTAGAAGATGAGTGATGTATTTATACCAAATCGAATTTATACCAAATCGAACCTTTCTGGGTTTTTTTCGATACACCTTGGCGGCCTATCAGCGAGTTGGGTCGATCCATGGTTTGTATTTTAAAACTACTTAGTTGAGCCACAATTTCATTACCCAATATAATAAAAGACCAACCGAGCATGATATACCACCAACGCTTACCAAAAGGGCACGATTACGTGTTTACTGTACCCAAATTTGGCCACAAATATGCGGCCAGAAATCCTGGTATGGCTCTCTTATATTAAGGCATGTTGCTAACCTACCTTGTAACGTAATGCTAAACATTTGCCCCTGTCTCCTTAATTAGGTCAAGTGTATAACAAAATTCAGCGACATCACTTACTAGGCTGTACGAATTTTTTAATCCAGTCGAAGCCTGGCTTTCATCGGACAGAACAATACTGGGAACCAGTCTCTCTTTCCAGCAGCTTCTTATAAAAATGCAGCCCATAGTTCGTCATAGTGACGTAATCGTGGCCACTGGTGTGCAGTCCTACACGTACATACCAGCTTCAAAAAGCTTCACTTCAACATTTTCGATCTCCTCTCCTGCGTCCTGGCTTCTCCTCCTTTGAAAAACGGTCAAGATCCTGTGGTCCACGGACAAAGGCACAAAGCACAGGTTTCTCAGAGGTGGAAACCATTTGGAGCGTAACATCCTTAAAATATAAACGATAAAACATAATATGAAAATAACTTCCTTAGCAAACATTCAATACGCTTGTCAACATTCAAGTTTAGTAAGTTGCATAATTATGTTTCTTTTACTGTTGATAAGTATCGAGCCCAAAAGGAGTTTTTAGCCAGGAGGGACAAGCATGTTAAAGGCTCGGGTATCATCGTCGCCCTGCTTGGGGATTAAATTGCTTAGCGTAGGGGCGTAAAAGGGGAAAATCAATATTTTAAAGCGTCAAGTTCTTGTCAAGGGAATAGGAACCTTTACATTGGACTACGAGTACGAGGACTGAGTACGGGTACGATTTTTGAATTTCAAACTAGTGGCGTTTCCAGAGTCCTCGCTCTTCATGTTGGTTTTATGTAGAGAGGGTACTTCATGGGATGAAATGGGTACATGCGATGTGATAATTGAAGCCTGAAAAAGAGAATCGAAAAATTTGTTTTCTTACTCGATCTCCGGGAGTGCTCGCACTCAAATCTAAAGTCCCCTATTAATCCGAGGAAGCTAAATACGCCGTCATACTGCGTAAGTGGTATAGACCAATCGGTTACGACACTGTTTTTTAAACAGTTTTCGATCATAGTTGGTTTTAATGCAGGTCCTCTATTACAAGTCAGTGACTGACACCAAGCTGGAATTAAACGTCAATATTAAATTAAATTTAAACCCGCGACCAAACTGGTGGGGAGACGAGCTCTCTCTCGTCACTAGCCGCCTGGAGAGCAGGGAGGGCACCATGGGTTCATAAAAACTATAATTCAGTGTTCATTGGAAAAGGCATTCGTGTGACTTAAGCACAAGGCGAAAAGGAACAACTCAACTTTCAAAAGCTTTGTGCACTTTGTTAATCACCGAGATTAAAAAATAACGTTGGAACTTTAACGAAGCCGCTTTGTATCATGCAGCAGATTAGAGGATGAATGAAGATCTATTCCATTCAATTTTCTATACAATTACAGTTGTAAACTTACCTGGAATTTCCGCTCGGAACACATTTTCACTTGCCTCCAGAGAAATCGGTTTTTCCCAGATGACAACAAATTTTTTTACTTCGTCACATTTCACCGGGCTCTGTATACACAAAATTAAAGGAGAACACCAAATCAATCTGTAATACGTTCCTCATATTTAAAACGTCTCGTGAAAGCAATGAAGCACTAACTGAATCATGTTTAATGCACAAATAAATGAAAGCCGAAAACTATGTCAATAGGGAAAATGCAATTGAGTCGTAGTCTGTGTAAAAGCGTAGAGAAGCAGTGGGTAAAAACGTCTTGGCAGAACAGAGGACTTTTATCAGAAGGCCGCCTGTGTAGTCAAAGGCTTGATTGATAAAGCCGTTAGTATAGATACTGTCAACACGACTAGTAATGTGATACGTTATCAGAAGGCAAATGTGAAAACAAAAGAAACACAACTGAAACAACCGCGCTTGTAAATGCATGGAGGGAACTTTACTCACCTCTTTGCTCTTGTAGAGTTTTTTAATCCTTGCTCGGTGTCGCTGTTCCAGACGTATCAACTGATTGACTCTTCTTTGTACGTTTTCGGAATTAATTTGCTTGACAGCCTCCTTAACTGCAGCAGCCTGTTTTCCATCTCCTCCAAAGAGGCCTGAACACCAAAGAGATCTTTTTCACACACTTCTTCTTCACCAACTTTAATGGAGCCAATATGAAACATGAATAGAATATCTTTCAGCTCATTCCAAAGAGGTCTGAGGACGTTGGTCAATTTTCTCCTGAATAATCTACTGTTTGGGGACTCGTGCTTGCTGAGGTAGCAAGGAAGCTCCACAACACGTGAAGACCAGAGGTCTGGGATTCCTTCACTCCTTTGGTTGTATCCCGCTGCTTGAAGCTGAGCCACTAGGGACTGATTTTCTTCAAGGGATAAAATGCGAGATTGAATAATGCCGTGCAATGTTTCCAGAAGATCGGAACCAGCATTGGAGGGGTGAAGTGAAAACAGCAGCTGAAACAATATCAAGAGTGTGAGAGGCAAGGGTTGGTTTTGTGACGATCCTGGATAACCAACGCCTCAACAAGACCAGCAATGGTTCATAGACGTCTTGTGACTCAGCACATATGGGAGGTTTTCGTGCAGGTAAGGACGACTGTCGTGCAATAGATACTGCCATTCTTAATTCTTGTCCACCTGCTTTGGTATCTCATTCCACAATCATGAATACTAACTTGACCATCTCGCTCTGACGTCGCTTACCAAAGATCTCTGTGAAAAGGGCTTTGAGTTTCTGGCCATGGATTTTGTACAGGTCGTTCTTTTTCGAGTTTTATTTTCGTGGGACTATCACAAAGCTCAACACACGCATCGACAACTATTTCTTTGACGACAGCATCTTTGGGATTTTCTTCGGGTTTTCTAACTTTCAGTCATGTTGATGAACTCGCCAAGCAATCTTGCTAATCGAATTCGTTCCTTGACTGGTCTATCCTTGATGCCTTCTCCTTCTTTCACAAGGAGGAAACCATCTTCAGGGAAGATGAGACTAACACATTTTTGGGGGGGGGGGAAAAAATGGAAAAAACACAGATGTAACAAAACTCAAACGGTAGCTGGAATTAAGGTTCAACAATAGCGTCAACATCGCGCGACTGTTAAGAATCCTCGAGTGGCAGTCATCAGTAATGCCTACACACCAACAATTAACCGCCTGGGCGGGGCAAGCCTTCTGCTGGTTCATCGGCCTGTCGCCAGTTTAGGGCAAACGGTTTTGAGACCATATGCTTCTTCTGGGTCGCTACAGGTCAATCAGTTCCTTAAACTTTGCGAGAAGATTCTTTAGCACGAGTTTAAATGTCCAAAGCAGCCCATATGCCTTGTAGTAATTGCCAAGCAAATTCAGTTTGTGCAGGGTTTAATAGTGCCATCTCGTCTCCTTCCACAAATGGATTTAATATTTTCTACTAGGTCCAGAGGACTGCTGTTTGCCATGACCACAGAGAGACCAATTCTCCCCACACGGTGAATGCAGCTTGGAATGTTGATTTGGTAAAGAGTAAGAAGTCTATCGTTGTTACTTCCAACGGGATTCTGCCATCTTAGGATACTACAAATGATGCATTAATTTGTGGCTTGAGAAGGCGAAAACACTGGTTCTGCAGGAAGAGCACACCATGGTGGTCCTAGCGGTCCGCGCGCATTCAATCGCGGTCTTCTCCAATGTTGTGTTAAACCAAAGATTAGAGTTTCAAGACAGAGCGTCATTGTCAATGTTGTCTCCCTTTCCACTTGCAAGCTTTCCAATATTACCTTCTGGAGCACGGGCAAGGCTATGATGGTGATCTAGTTCTAGCCCCAGTTGCAACATCACCTCTATTGACGAGACTCCTGAGAGAATTGACAATGAAAACAATGCACATAATCATTAAGAACAGGACAATGTTTTCGATATTCTTTCTCACCACGTAGTAGACGGCCACTTTTAGATTGCAGACGTCATCTAGGCAGGAAGGCACTGATTTGTGAACAAATAGTCAAAGCCTCTATCGCAATATCCACAGAGTGGTCGTCATGTCCAAGCAACGTCTCAATTGAACATCATTTTTATGTGCCAATCATAGCTGGTGTCAGGAGTGGCGCAGTGATGGTGTGGACTGTTTTTCTGAAAACGAGTCCTGTGGCACCACCATTGACGCTTTTTTCGTTTGCCGCGCCTCATTTGCTGAATAGAATTGTTGTTAAGCACGCCATCTTGGAATTTGCATGCCAGATTACTTGAACTGAACACTTCAAACCATAAACGGCTGGGTAAGATGAACATAGATGAAACGAGGGCGAACATCTTTGCAAGTTAGAGAACGATGCAGAGCAAGCCACTCTAAGTCACGACATGCCATACCCCTTCTGCACGAGTTCCTTCAGTGATTTTCCCATCTGGTGCATGGCGTTTTTCCACTCTTTCCTTCGCGGACCACTTGATGGATTTGATCCTATGGCTTCAAACTTTGCTGGGGCTGCACCACTAGCTCTTTATATGGCTTTCCAAAGAAGTGAGGAATGTTCGTAGTAGGTGCACATGTTCAATCGCATGGCTCTTCCATTTCAAAGCCACCTGTTTTATAAATACTTCTACTGATCGCTCTTCGGTATTCTGTGTTCAACAAGTATTAAAAGATCAAAATGGAAGGGAAATCAGCTCTGGTGGGATGTTCACGAATAACTCCTTCTGTTTCCACTAGGAGGGTCTAATACACCTGACGAAACTGCAAACTTTGAATAATGATTCCCCAGAGAACCGACAGATAGTCACAGACACTTTATTTGCATTCTTAAAGGAAGGCACCAGTCAAAGAATAACACACATCATCTTTGGCAAAGCGTTTGGGAAAAAAAAATTCTGCGAGCAAAGAATGGAATATATGATTTGGACGGTGACGTTGTTAAATTGCAAGTTGTTCCGCTTTCAGAGACGTTCAAGGATGGTAAAAGATACGATGAAGTTCCAAATGGTCAGGGAATTGTCCCAGGGCTGATTCTACTATGGAATGGGATGACATTTCCAAGTGCACGGGGCAAGATGTCTCCAGTCATGATCTCAGGTTGTTTCAGAACTAAGTCACATAGTTTGTCAATTAACAGCAGTTTAGCCTCAGGTGTTGAGACCTCTGACTGCACGATCAGGCTCAAAGCTTTAACAACGTTTCCAAGTTGATGTGGTGTTGCACTGGAAAGTGATGCATTCCTCGCACGCTCCTGCGTAAAAGACAAGCCTGGACTCCTTCCCGTCGATAGGCCGAAGAGCCTAGAAAACACTGAAAATAACAGGGAATAAAGTTTTAAAGCTTGAAATGGGGAATCAAACCCCGTTGCCCTCGCTAGAACCGGCAAGCAGAACTGCAAATGAACCTCCTCTTTGAACAAATCTAAAGACAAGAGCCCAGCAACGACAAAACTCCAGATGTTAAGTAAATCAACGGAAGGACAACTGGTAGGAAAAAATGCAGTGAAATGGCAATGATGACGGTACAAAATCTCACAGAGGGTTACGCTCCCATGCAATGTCTCAAAAATGCTGCAAACAGAAGTTCAAAATGTTGGGAAGCTTTTTCCTTGAGAAGCTTGGATGTGGAGGCAATAAGTTGCACATATCGAATACAACATGATAGACCATCGCCGGAATTCCTTGAGAGCTGAAATAACTGTGCTGTTTTCGAGCTTGAAAGTGAAACATTGGCGAGCAATGAAATAAGTTCGAATGTTTTCACTCTAACAGAATTTATCGAAGCGCTCTCATCTTTCCACAACTGCTTCATTGTGCTACAAAGCTCGTTCAGGATGTCTATGTAAAAATAGCGGGATCCTG
>JAHPZR010009822.1:0-32781 GCA_019787425.1 Platygyra sinensis
CGTGTTCATTTCGTCGTGTCAGTTTCACGGCCATGTTCGATCGTCGTTGGATCAGGAATAATCGCTCAGTTATTATGACAAAGTATTTGCAATTTCGCTGAGATGGAGGGCTACTATGTAGAGAAACCGTGGTTTGTCTTTGAATTACAAACGTTTGTGAAGAAGGCGGCGTACGAAACAAAACTAGAGCCGTAAGCGATCCGCCAAAGAGAAAGTCAAAGAAACGAAAGATACAAGGTACATGTAGCTGAAAAAGTTGGCCTCTGAAATAAGTCGCTTTATGTGGATATTGACTTCTTATCAGCTTGTTATGGATGCAGATTATTTTCGCCGCAGAAATTCTTGTCATTTGCCTTGCTAAAACACTGATAATCCGTGCAGAGATCTATCTTGACGAGTTTCAAGCGTGGTTGGAATACCAGAGAGGCAAATTATATGCAAAGCAAACCGTCAGCAGAAGCATACGGCATGTGGGATTGTGAGTAATAAAAAGGTAATGAAAGCCGCAAGAGATTAGCAGTTAGATTTTTGTAGTTCATTCTGTAATAAAGGTAATTAGTTATATTTAGTTCATTTTCATGTTGTTGTGGATGTACAATGTGTTTGTAAATTTGTGGCTTCAAAACATTGCCCGTGAGCGAGACGAACGAAAAGGCGCTTCAAACGATTTTATAAGTCTTACTTCTCAGTTTCTGTTTATCGACGAGTCAAGTAAAGATGAAAGAGCAACTCGGATACTCTGAGAATTTGACGCCATTATTGTCATGGATACATTTGATTGATGTCCACCAAAACCTAGTTTTCAAAATAGAAAAAAATCGTTGGAGGGTGCGTGTGACTGATAACCGCTGTAAGTAGTTTGATCGAACAAGGAATAGAGTTCCAAATTTGGGGCCGATTCTCGAGAAAAAGGCATGCATTTTATCGGTTCTAGAGGACTTAACGTAGAACGAGTCGCTAGAGACAGATCTTGTTCTGTAGTTATGAATATGACTTGTTTTTTTTTTTTTTTTTTTTTTTTTCTCGCATAAAGAGATAAGGAATCCTACGGGGTGGGGGAAAAAGACCTTGTTTTCCATACCAATCACTGTTTGCATTAGGAAATTCCAGAAGGGTGGGGATGACATTGCACCCCCTTTCCATGGACAGCGTATGGATATTATTTTTTTTCTGGTGTCAAAATCCTATACACCAAAGGCATTATGGAAAATAAAATCTGTAAACCACTGCTCATCATACTTGGAAAGAAACTGATGCAGACTTTACAGTATCTGGGCAACAGCTGTCATCAAAAGTTTTGTCAAGAACACTTGGTTTCCTGTAATATTTCTTTTATGTATAATTGCTTGTGAAGATTTTCTGCCAAAACAAGCCTACAATACTACAAACCAAAAACATTTAGTTAAGCCCTCAAGTATGAATGACACTTAAGCAAAGTAATCTTCCAGTGATGGAGGGTCTAACTGGAAAAACCCAGAAGTTGTGTTACCATAAAGGCAAGTAAGTGCATTCCCGAGTAAGACATAGACAATATACATTTTTCCAATGGGACTTAAATCCAGCTTCAAGTTTTCTTAAATTCTAAAAATTTAAAATAGTTAATGATGTCTCCAAAAATCCACTCAACTGAGGAACGAACTTAAACTCATGGACTCATTGAAACTTAGCACCTGATGTGTCAGTACTCCATAATGAAATGGTCTTTGCAGATGACCACTGTGGGGATATGCTGGATCACCATAAATACACATTGCCTGGCCAGTTGGAGAAAAGGCATACCTCTCAAGCTCATTCAAATTAGACCAGACTCATACAGCATTGATGCATCATGTTTTCTCCCTTCTGGAAAAGAGATACTTATGTTGAGCTTTCAATCTTCTGAACTTTAATACTTCCTTCAAACCAGTTACAATAATACTCTGTAAAGCCAAAACCCTTCTTACCTTGATAGATGTGTGCTTATTGGAGGCTCAACTCATTTATGCAGAAATATCTACCAATAAATTAACATATACGTTTTATGTTGACTCCTTATATACAGCTTTTCACAGGTATGGTAAGTTGCAAAACAAAGGAAATTTATTTAACCAAAACAAATCAATTTATATAGCTTGTGACGTAACTAGACCCAGTACTTGGTTGCGGGAGTCTGTTATCCGGGACATAGATATTGTAAAATGTGGTCCACGTTCTCATTTGTGCAGCATTCTCGGCAAGTGAAGGGAATTTTCCCACCCTCCACACCCCATTTTCCTTATTTTCTGCATTATCTGGCGGTTTCTCCCTCACCTTTGTTGCACAGTAAATTTCAAGGAGTTAAAATAACACCTTGAGTAGAGTTAAATGTACTCCCCAAGGTGGAGTTATTTTAGAGGAGTTAGAATAAATCCTGAAAAGGAGTTATTTTAACTCAAAACTGGAGTTATTTACTGGTCGTGGAGTTAATCTAACTCTGCTTAGTGGAGTTATTCTTTATGGAGTTATTTTAACTCTAAATGAGGGTTAAATCTAACTCCTACTGGGAGTTACATTTCAGGAAGGAGTTATTTTAGTTCGTTATAGGGACTTAATATCCCTCGCTTTTGGAGTTATCTTATATGGGGTTAGTTTAACTCTAGCTGAGGAATTTCTTTAACTCGCTTCTGAAGGACTTTTGTAGGGGTTATTTTAGCTATTGTTTGGGAGTTAAAATAAATCTTTATTGGGGATTACTTAAATTTTCGCCTTCTTCTCTACACGGCCAACGCCATACCGCCCTTTTGCGTTCGCGAAGACTAAACGCTCTTCCTAGTGAGAAAAAGCCCACTGTCATGTCAGCCTATGAATTTTCTTTTGTCAGTCTTCATGGCAATTCTTTAACTTTGATGGAAGAATAATGATAACTCGCTTCTCTTGTAAATCTCACTTTCGTTTTCTGTTTTTAATTGTACCACCTCTCTGTTGTGGGACAGCCGTAAGCCAAGCTTACGTGACGTGTTTAGCTTGGCTTAGTTTGGTTTGGGAAAAGACATAAACTGAACCTTCAGTATGTCCTCTGCTCATTCGTTCATTCTACAACGTGCGTGAAATATTTATAGACTTCATATGGATCGAAAGCCGGCATCGATCTACAGGTAGTCTGCAGGCTCTCTCTATTTTGCTCGGATTTCCTTCCTGGCCTTGTTGAAGAACTCAAAACAAATGAGCGAGCGTGACATCCAAATGCAACACCGTCTAGTAGTCATGGCCAAAGGGGGCCAAAGGTCATTTTCTGTGCCCGCATGGAGCGTATGGTCTTCTTATCTTACCCATACCACCCTGGACTTTGTTAACTTTGTAGGAATCCTTAAGTTAACAGAAGACCATCAGTAGAAAAAGCCAACTTTAGGTACACTTTTATTCTATTAGTTAATTTAGAGCAAAAAAGAAGAAGACAAAATAATATGCTGTCAAAATATACGTGGCTGGCTACTTTCCCCACCCTGGACCTCAAGCCTTCCAATGACACGTGACATGTGATCAAATTGCATGTGATCAAAGTTTGCGCGGCGGACAGTTTTAACGGTTAGAGTGTTCATCTCTTACATTTCTTTGCGAATTGTTGCTGATATATCGGGCTAACCACGACGAAAAACGATCCAGCAGGTTAGTTTTTTTACTTTTGCTTTTATTTCCTGTCGTTTCTTGCTTAACTTTTGAGATGGAGCGGAGGTTCGGTTGAAATTATAGATGTACGAAAACACTCGACGGCATTCGTGTGAACTATAACTCTTCAGTCTTGTGTGTGCTTGTAGATGCTTTACAGTGTAAGCCTATGACAAACCTTTCATTGAAAAGCCTTTTAATCGGTAATGTATGAATTACGTTACAGGCAATTAATGAAGCCGCTCAATGTGATCGTGTGATAAAGTACATGCAACGGTTCCGAGGTGAGTCTCTGTTGCTACTTCAATTCCATGAGTAAAATTATGTAAGCACTCACGGGTATCCGGTCGTTTCGATACACATCTAAGGTCGATTCGATACAAACTTAAGTCAATTCCATACATCTTCGATTTATCTTGATTCGCTTAAGAAAATTGTTACTTTTTATGGTAAATAATAAACTGATGCGACACTCCGTTGAAACGAAAGATACTGAAGACTTGGCCGGATCGAAACGACTAATGCACCTATCAATGGTTTGCCCCAGGATGGGGGGTTCGGGCAACCCAGGGGAAATTTGACATTTTCAGGTTTCCAAATGTCAATTTCCCCACCCTTGGGTTTCCATTATAAGTAAAAATTCCCACCTTTGGGACCACAAATTGTACTTCTTGTAGACACAAATTTATAATGTAGAATTGTTGAAAATCAACACAGAAGTACATGTATCAGAAGGTGAGAGTCAATTATTAAAAGCACTACTTGTCATCATTGGTGAGATTTGGCCAGGTTTCTGGATTCATTTGTATGTCACACCTGGAATAGGTCATATATTTTCAATCAATGTTTGTAACTGAGGTCTAGAATTGACCAGAATTTCATTTAATTTTACATTTGGAGTATACTAGCAAATCTATAAACACAGAGAATATCGAAAACTTTTGGCAGGGTGGAATCTAGTGAAGACATGTAAGTAGGAAGAAAATTTTGATCTAAATGAGCTTTTGTATGAATATTTTTCTTCTCAAAGTTGAAGGAGAAATAAGTTATGTTATAGAACTTTAAAGACAGAGCACTGATGGGCATAAAAAAAATGCTTTTAAAAAAAGCAACACAATACTCCCTACAAAGTATTGTATTCTTGGACACAGAAAACTCGTTCACATGAATGGTGGACCACTTGTCACTCATTCCCAGATCCTCTCGACTTTTCAAGATGGCAGTCAAGTCAAATGTCCCACCCCGGGGATTGTTGTGGATGTCAAAATCCCAACCCACGTGCGCTTTACGAAGTCTAATTCCCCTGGGTTGTCCAAACCCCCCATTCTGGGGCAAACCATTGATAGGAGCGTAATATTGAAATGACCGTAAACCTTAGGTTCACAGATACTGTTTTTTTTTTCTTTTAGGACGAGGAGAGCTCACCCGCTGTCAGTGGTTTTCAGCCAATTCAGGAACTTGGGGCAGGAGTTCCTGCTTGGGGTCATTACAACTTCAATTTTTGTAACAAACTTTAATTTTGAATCTGTGTATGGCAATAGCAGACTGCACACTACAGACTGCAGATTCTTTTAACTAATGTGTTGCATTGCCATATCATAAACAGGGTAGCCTGAGCTCTATTCAGGCTAACTTGAGTCTGCTAATGTCATGTGCAGATTTCATATGTCCTTTAGGGCCTCTTCATATAAGCCCGGTCAACCGGGCTGGCTCGGTTTCTGAGATCTCGCCTCGCCACTCTTTCCTTTGTAAAAATATCGATATGTTCATATGAGAGGCCTGGCTGGCCCGGTTACTGAGATCTCAGTAACCGGGATGAAATTTTCCCCATATGAACACTCTAGCCCGGTGACTGGGATGAAACATTTTAGACAAAATAGCTTCGCTCTCACCACATAGCGGCCAAAATGGCATAATTTTGGTCTTGTTTGTATTTCCACTTTAGGAGCATGGAAGTTAGCTTTATTAGAAAAGTTAAAAGAGTCCACAAGCTATGACAGTCGCGAACAATACAAGGTTATGCTCCACCTTTTCGGTTGTGTTTCTTGAATTCATCCCGGTCGACCGGGCTGAAATTTTCCATATGAACACATCACAGAATTTGTCCCGGTTACTGGGCTCATATGAAGAGGACCTGAATGTGTTGCAATATACTGTGTCAATTAAAAGATTTATGGAAATTGTCATAGGGTGAACAAGTGATCATGCAAACCTAGAGAAATTTAAGGTTAAGTAGAGCAACATTTGCCATTGATATGGATAGTGGAAGTCTGAAATACTTGTTCCCTGTGATATGCAGGAAAAGTTCTTGCGTACTCCCAGGCAGTATTTTTAAATCAGAGGATTTTTACCATTAACACTTTACCATTTTTTAGTATCTCTGCTTTTACAGTGGCCACAGTGAACAAAACTTGAAAATAGTATTCAGACCAGTTTTGACCATGCTGCAGTTTATATACCAAAACATAAAGAACCTATAGCAACCACAGGGACCACATCAACAATCAAAATTGCACAGAAACAGTTTATCTAATACACAAATTCAAATTTTGGTGGAAATCACACATACAGAGTCCCATAAAATATTGCGAATACAGAAGTAGTGCATTTTTTGCCATTATCCTTGGCTTTTCTGTTGTGTTTCAGTACAGGTCCCTAAAAATATTGTTTTGGTGACCAAGTTAATATTGAGTATAACCCTAAAAAAACCCTTACAGCTTGAAATTTCTGAGCAGCATGTATGGTATATATGCAGAGAAAATGGTAAGATTTGCCTTAGTCTTTTTTAGTCTTAGTATCTTGGGTGGTGTACAATATTTTTTTCTTTAATGTGTGGAATAATTATTATAATCATGTTCAAAGATGGAATTCAACTATAATTTTAAACTATTTGTGCGAATGATTTCATCACCTGTAGAATATGAGCTAGACCGTAGTGTTGATGTGGAGTCAATCAGAGCTTTCAAATTCTTGTATCAAGAGGCCTAATACAAATGATAGAATTCAAAAATAATTTGGGATTTTGTGCACAAAATAGGTATTAACACTAGATGTACAATGTAAGTAGATTTGCAAAGTTATACTTCAATTGAGGCACAACACAACAAATACAATATTTACTTTCCTGAACAAAAAATAATACAGATTTTATTAGGGTTAAAAGCTTTATAAATTTCCATAAGATTAATAATTATACCACACATTTAAATAAATAGGTCTGGGCCACCTATTACAATGTGAAAAAAAATAAATAAATAAATAAGAAAATTTGCATTTAACATTACACAAATTTATATAACATCACAATCTGAAACACAATTTCAATTAAGATTTTATGGAGAAAATTTATTATTGGCAGTCATTTGCATGTTCTTTTGCATGATTTTAGTCTTTGATAAAGTATAAGGTTTAATAGAAATTATATTGCTATAAATAAATTAGGATAATTTTTTTGATTTCAGATTTAACATAATAATATAGCTCTGAATTTATCTTAAAGAAATGATATATAATTATATCATGCATTTGTTATAATGATTTCTTATGCCTCAATAAACATATGTTTAGTTATGAGGACGTGTACTCTATTTAGCCAATAATGTGCATGTAGTTTCAATTTGAATGCGTGAGTTCCTTTTCAGCTATGGAGGAGTAATATTGCAGCTCCTAGCTGAAAATCCTTGAATTCAGTACAAGTGGAGTTGACACATTTAGAGTTAAAACAACCCTAAAAGGGATTCTTTCTTGGTGTTATAATAACTCCAAGTAGAGTAAAATCAACTCCAGATTTGTAGTTAAAATTTTGGAGTTGAAATTAACCCCTAAAAAGGAGTTATTTTGAACCTAAATTTTTAACTCCGATTTTGGGTTTAAATAACTCCACCAGAAGTAAAAATAACTCCACATTAGGAGTAAAAGTTACACCGATGTTGGGTTTAAAATAACTCCAGAAAAGGGATTATTTTGAACCGAAAATTTTAACTCCATTTTTGGAGTTGAAATAACTCCTTGAAAATTACTGTGTGGATTAATACTTTGGTATGTGTGTAATTTAAGCTTTCCCAGCAAACAGAGCTCAGCCAAAGTAACACCCATATGAATTATGTGCTTGTTGTATTTAAGTGTCAGGAACAAGATACATAAATGTGTCTATGTCATAACGTACTGCAATGCATGCGAACTCTGGCAGTTCGTGTCAGAGGTCACCCGAATAGAATCATTTGGGTTCAGTTAAAAGAAAAAAGACAACACTAGAGGTGGCCAAGTCATTTAAAGAAATCATATGCCTCATGTTTATACCTTCCCATTGTCTTGGCATTAGCCCAGATGAATGATGCACTAACCTACAGGTCCAAAACGATTCGCGATGACTCCATTTGGTAGAGCAAAAGACTGAAATTTTTGTCCATGTGCATGTTTGTGTACATTGTATACAGCTCTTTACAAATGGCCTGACCGAACCATCCACAAAACTAAAACAATTATCCAGGGCGGCACCTTTTGCAAACACCATATCCGCCGCATAGACTTGAAGACTAGCAGAATCAAGAAGGTTATGATTGTACTCGGTTATTCTATGGCCATGAAGGTTGTAGATAAAGTCAACTACTGTGTTACAGATCATGCACATCATAGGAACAAGGTGGCCAAAACGGGGAATTAAATCTAAGTACCTGCAGAAGGAGCTAAGTTTATTCAGCATAATGCATGGCCCTTCAATGCCATTAGTCACGGATCCCTGGCTGCAGATGAAAGTTTCAGGTAAATCAAGGATTTCTACCAGCATCGGGATGTCTTCTTTATGAAAGCAAAATTCCGCTTTACATTCAGCGTCGTCCATATCTTGAAGATCAAATTTTCCATATTCTCCGAGCGGAAATTCGGGATTTTTTGATCGATTTGCATCGTATAGCAAGCAAACTTCCTCGTCGTCTATCACTCCGTTGTCATGACATAGAACCAAGGCATCTATTGCATGCTTAAAACTCATTTTAAGATAAAAAGATAACTAGCTGAACAAATCAAGTAACAGAGTTAGAAGTAATGAGAAATTTTTTACTGCGACATAAGCTAGATGACGAATTAAGCTGACGTATAAAACTTACGTCATGTTTTGAAGCTCCCTACACCCAAGATGTAAGAAAAAAAACCTTCCTTTAGTCAGCGATATGGAATGTGTGGAATAAACCAAAATAGGCAAAATATTCTGGAAACAAAATGGGGTGCCAGTCGACAACAATCTTAAGATATTTATCAATCGCGTGAGACGAGAACCTAGGCCCAGTCCTACCGTTCTTTGGCGCGCCGTCGTCCCTATTCCCGTCCTGGATCGTAAGGTCCCTATTATAGGTCTAGACGGACTATCCTTCGAAAGGCGTCTTGAACAACACACTACGAGAGATACTTGCTTGAAGGTGGTCAGTAGGAATAATCATGAGAAAAGCGCCATATTTCGGGTAATGATTTCGGATATTTCGGGCTTGGCGCTCTATCAGTGGAAACCCATGTTCCTTGAAATCTGTGCAACGTTCGTATACGCCATGGATCTAAAATTAAATTTAAAATTAAAAAAAAGTGCGCGCGTGGGGCCTAAAGTAAATATGACTGAATTTGTGAAAACAGGGTTAGCAAAGATAAGGACTCATTCTACTACTTGGCAATTTAAAAAAATAAAATTCGTTTAAAGGCTGATAAAAAAAAGCCTAAATCTGACGCCGGGCAGTAAGTTAATGGTCCCTAGAAGCATTTCCACCAGTCGAAGTTTAAAATGACGTAAATTTTACAACATTTTTTCAATAACCTGACTTCCGGCGAAGTTTTAAAGCCGTATCACAGTCTAGAAATTTTTAACTTGAGTTCGCTGCAGTGGTAGAGTGCCTGGTTAAGGCTTACATAGCAACTTATATAGTCAGCAAAACACTACTTTTTTCGCGGTCCTATAAACGACAGGATTTCGTATGGAATATAATAGATAACAAACTGAATGAAACATAGTGCACAACTTGTCACCTTGTCCGCACAAAGACTGGCCTATGGTTCAATGACATTAGAGCTCGCTGAAACTAGACCTATATCCAATTTCCTGAGTCGTGAAATGGTTTTTCCAAGGCACGATCAGCTACACCGACGTAACAATATTAATGCCTGGCACAAAGTATTTTGGCGAAACCGCACTTAAACAAGGCATCACATACCTGTCAACACCATGCGGAAATCACACATTCACACACTTTCGGTGCACTGGTTCAGGCTTATATAGCAACCTAAACAGTCAGCAAAACCATATTTTTTCGCGGCTCGATAAACAACAGGATTTCGCATGGAATTGATTCTTGTTTCAGCATAAAAGACGCCGTTACGTGACATTTCAGCCCAATAATTATTACAGACGAATACGTTACGTGACATTCTGTTCAATAATGATCACTGCAAAATATCTAAAAGTAAAACTGCTAAACGGCACCGAAACCAGCTCTAGGCGCGCACTGATTTCAAATAACTCAGTGTCACTTGTATTAAAGAGAGAATTGTGGTTGGGGACAAAAAACATAGGGGCGGGCCATGGGGGGTTGGAGAGGAGGGGGGTATTATTATGCCTACATCAACTTGAAACTGACAAATCTCTAACAAGTAAGTACCAGGCCAGCACTACATTTTACGGCCTTAAATTGTGGAGGTTTACGGCACCAAAACTCTGGAACTCATTACCTGACTCAAGCAGAACAGTTCGAACTTTCAAGCCTTTTAAAAACAGTATTAGAACACTTGATCTGTCAGGTCTACTATGATAATAATTTTTTGTCTGCTTTTTACGCAATACAAATTATTATAGTTTTTATATCCATTCATTTCTTTATTGTAATTCTTTTGTTTTACGTATGATGATTAATTTGAATTAGAAATTTGAATTCTACTTAGAACGCCATTGATAGTTTAATTTGTATTAGTTATCTTAATTATTTAGTGTGAAGTACCTGTAAACTAGCTGGTGAGTCTAGCTTGCTGGTATCACAAAAGCAAAACGGCTTGGACAGGTGAGTAAGTACCACTTAAAGATTCAGAAAATGCAAAAACAAGGAATTCGAAAAATTTCGTCGCAGTGGCACTTTAAGATAAAACATTATATAATAACCCAAGTTATTCTCGCATTTTGATTGGTTCTCGCCTATGATCTATTAGATTGACGTCATCATTACAAAATTTTTCCCTCTGCCGTTTTAAAAAGGCGCAAAGTTTTGAGAATAAGGGTAATATTTTATGTGACTGGGCAAAAGATAAGATACAAAAAGTCTTGCCGAGGCATTCAACAGGTCGAGAGGCCAGAAAATGAAAGATAAAGCCGTTTATTTTAGAAAATGATACAGAAATAATTTTCGAGCAGTCTCAGTAGGCAGTCGAGCGAGACTAAACCACGCACAAACTTGGTCTTGGTAAGCCGAAAACCATTGCTTTATCTCGAATTTAGCAAACCCAGTAAACAAAATGTTTCTGAAGTTAATTTATTTTAAAAAATCAACTCTTCCCAATGTCAAAACAAATGTTGACACACTGATTGATGTCAGGAATGAAACATCAAAACAGCACTTCTTAAAATCGGTAAAATAAATAAGTTTACATAACCTTGCTTTCCGATGCGAATGGTCCTGTCCGTTTCATGCTAAGCAGCGAGCAAAGTATAGCTAACCACAGCTCACGGTTAACAGTATCGCAGCTAAAATGTGCATGTCTCCGACACTATATCAAGCTGATTTGAGAATCACCAACCACAGAAGACAGAGATCTCCACCGTCATTTACGCTCCTTTCATTCAAAACTCGAATCATATGGCCTCCAGGTTGACCGTAACCACAAGTTTTCCGAGGTATATTTTCAACTCGTGTAGTTTTCAAGGCAACGTCCAAGCTTTTCGGCTCACAGGACTGCTCCAATGACAAAAACTGACTTGATTTTTTCAACTTTTTCTTCAAGATTTGAGGATTTCGCAGTTCAACTCTGCCTTCGCTGTAGGTTTTCATTCCACGAGAAACGATGCTCGAGTCAGGTTTGAGAGTGGCGTGATTTTTCTTGACCAATCACAATTCTTTGCTACGCATAGTAACCAATGAAATTGGTTTATTTTGTATAGATCATAGATCACGTCAAATCGCTTTTTTTGTGTTCGCGAAAGTGGGCAAAGCCGGGCGGGGCAAAGGCCGGCTTTCGCGTTATGTTGAAATGTTTTGAAATAAAAAAGGCTTTTCGTTATTGTATAAAACAAATAGATTCCATGTTGCCGTGTGTCTGATTCAGTAATAGATCACAGAAGACGCCAAAATGTGCTAAGAACATCAGTGACACACTCGGCTACGCCTCGTGTGCCACTTTTTTGTTCTTTCCACATTTTGACGTCATCTGTGATCTATTACTGAACAGACGCACGGCAACTATTTGTTAAATAGTAGACTTGACGATTATTGGCCGTTAAAACGGGGTTTAAGGATTTTCTCTCGACAATTTTCCTGTCGATAAATATTTTATTAAATTCTTACTGCTGTCAGATAATGAATTACTTATGTCAGAAATGCAAAACAAAAATTTGGGGGGCCCCAACTTCGCTTCAGAAATAAAGCGTCTGGAAAACTATCCTGACTTTGATCAATTGGCGCACGTAATTCAGTATTGTCTACAGAGGTTTATCACTCATGTCCAATACACCCGATCCGTAACGGGTCGCAAAAGGGGTGACGGTTCGCGACGGATCGTGACGGATTGCCGGCTAGTTACGACCCGTCACAAATCGTTACCGACTGTCTCGACCGTCACACCGGAAGTCATGTCGCGAAAACGGATAGCGGAAGTGAACTTCATGTAGTGTACACCTACCCCTGAAAAAGTCGGCGGATCGTGACGATCCGAGACGGGTCGCCAGGTTGGTGCGGACCGCGACGATCCGAGACGGCTCGTGACGAACCGTCACAGCGGTGAAGCAACCATGCACGCACAAATAAAGAAGCGAAAAGTGTGTGAATATTCCTCGTTCTAAAAAAAGGCGCCCACAAACATAACGAAACCCCCAAACACTTAAGCGGCCAACACAAATACACAAATAAACAGGCAATATTCATCGTTTTTAAAAAAGAGGCCACAAACATAACGAAACCCCAACACAAATACACAAATAAACAGGAAAATGAAGTGTGTGATTCCTCTATCTAAAAACAGAAGCCCACAAACATAAAGAATCCCCCAAACACTCAAGCAGCTAACACAAATAAAAAGCGAATGGACTGTGTGAATATTTCTCGCTCTAAATCGGAAAGGCGGCCACAAACAATCGCACAGCTGTAAAGAAAGACGCACGCTAATGATGAGTCAGGTAACACAAATACATAGGCGAAAAACGTGGGGACTGTGTCAATATTTCTCGTTCAAAAGAAAGGCGGCCACAAACATTCGCATAATTGGAAAGACGCACTCAAATCATGAGTCAAACATAAATCAATAGGCGAAAGAAGTGAATCTGCGTGCGCAGTAAGGATGCGCAGAGGAAATTAGCACGAACGTCCTTAAAAGGTGCTTGCACACTCGCCAAGCGCCAAAACGAGCTGGTTCAGCTTCCTAAAGTTCCGCAAGATGCACAAAACAATGGTGTTTGGAGTTCTCTTTTTCATCACATTTCTCGAGATAAAAGAAGGCATTAGAATAGCGCCGATTTGTACTCCCTCTCTGAGTGAAACACCGGTAGATTGCTGTGATGATAATTTAATTGACGAATACTTTTCCATCTTTATTTGCTGCCATTAAAAACAGCTAATGGGAAAAATGGATGGGATTCGAATATCAAGACCACACACTCAATTTACACGATCCAACTAAGGAAAACGTGGTACTAGCAGCCAAATAACATAGCAAAAAGCAACACTTTTATTATAATTATTTTAACCATTATGTAATTGTCCCGTTTCAATGGGTGTTATGACGCCTTTGTTTGAGTTCCTTTTGTCTTATTCCTCGGTTTTCTTCCCTTTTCTCTTTACAGGCCTGTAACAAAGGGAAGGCTTTTAAGAGAGGAATCTGCCGCGCTGCTCGACGAGTGAACTGCAAACAAGTAATGCAAGACGAAAACTTCAACCCGAGTTCAGCAAAATTAACCACCAAAAGAATAATTTGAGAACTCCCTTTAACGTTATGTAAACATTCTGTTCCCTCAAGTAAAGTGGAAAAAAATTGACTTGTTACTAAATGATCAAACAGATTGTCAAAGAATTAGAAATTAAAGTTTCGGTTTGTTTTTAAACCCTCACTGGTGTGTGCACTGTAGATTATTTTCCGCTACTTAGGGTGTTGACAGCGTGCTCCCTTTAACACACACTTGTTCGCCAAAGAAAAAGCACCGCATGAGGATAAAACCCGAATAAAACAATAACGGAAACTGGTGCCCTATTTACCCAATCCATGCAATATAATACAGTGTCTTTATTTCAGTTGATAAAGTACATGTTAAAAGTTACGGACAACTCTAATATAAGCTGTGCATTTCGGATCCTATTCTGTGAGTTATCGATATCTGAAAACAATGGTTCGTTGTAATTTTAACGTGTTTCAACATCTGCAGAACAAACAGATTACCACGTTTTACGGGAACGTCCTAGGGAAGGAAAAACGAAATTTACTTTTTGAATTACTCTCGCATTACATCGGCAAAGCTAGATTATTCAGTACAGCAGACGACGAAGTCAACATGAGCGAAGGGCTTTTTCTCTGGGTT
This sequence comes from Platygyra sinensis, assembly GCA_019787425.1. NCBI lineage: Eukaryota > Metazoa > Cnidaria > Anthozoa > Scleractinia > Merulinidae > Platygyra > Platygyra sinensis. The sequence goes on from JAHPZR010009822.1 coordinate 14,372, forward strand.
GTAGGTGACATAAACATGCTTGCTCGAGGGTTATTAGCGGGTGTGGACGAAACCTGGGCCCGGGCCCATGGGCTACCCTATGGGCTACCCTATGGGCTACCCTATGGGCTACCTTATTTTGATGATTTTATAATTTCACAATAATTTTATCAATGTGATTTTTTAATTATTTGTATCATATTCATATCAGTGTAAAATATTCGGCAACTTGACCTTTTTGTCGCTTTTGTCGCCACTCAATTTGAAGGAAAGCATAGTTGGTAGCGCGTACGGGAATTTTGTCTTTTGAAGTTTTGACAATCAGAATAAATGTAGGAAATCAATAAAAGAATTTAAAACATATTGAACATATTTATGGGGAAACTCTTTAAGCAAAACTTTCTATACGTGTTTGTTCGAAGAACTATTTACTCGGGAGAAAGCCAGTTCAAAACCAGTTCTATTTTCGCGGCGACCGTTTTGAATGCTGCTATTTCCCTAGTTCTGTTTTTCATCTGGATGTCTACTCAACTCACCACAGAAAAACACTGACACATTTTGCCAATTCGGCAAGTGCGATCGAACTGTGTGATTTCTTTCGTGGCAATTCTACAGCATTGACCGGCATTTCAAAGCGCGGAAGCTGCGTCTCTTATGTTGGCACAGGTTTCTTCAAGTTGTTTACTTTATTTAGTGCTTTCTTCCTCAAGTTTAAAGTTTAATTCTTGCCTCATTTCCTCGGCAAACTTTTCGCGTGGGCTTAGTAACTGACGCCTGCTTGTCGGAAAAGAAACGTCACTCGTTTTCAGTCAATTTAAAACAACTTAAAAATGAATTAAACAATTGAATTAAACTAATAATTAGATACATAAATAAACTAGAAATAGAAATTTAAGAAATAAAAATAATAATTATTAAAAAATTCACGCCGCCTGAAGTGGACTGTTCATATCGCGTATATTTCATTCAGTCCAAATGGTATAGGTAATAGCAGTTCACTTTTTATGAAAGACTTTTTATGAAAGAAAAAGTTAAGAACAGTCCAGTTTTGACCATGTCTCAGTAGAAACTGGGAGAAATTACACCTTCGGTTTTTCTGGAAAGCTGTGTTGCCTCGAAACAAACTCAAGCTTTGCTTTCCAAAATTAAACTGCCTGTGTGAATCATTCAACAACTCGTCAAATTCTCGCAAAGTTCAAACTAAAACCTTGAAAATTATTCAGCGATGAAAAATAGTAAGATAAAAAATGTAGATTGACAAATAAAGAAACAGATAAACCGACACAGGTAAAGTTGCACTTTGAAAAAACAAATTAAAAAAATAAAAAATATTCTCCCAAAAAAGCCATTTAACTGCATGCACAGCTTTGCTGGTCTCGTCAATTCAAGCGATGCCGGGAATAACGTGGTGTCAAAACTGTTTTGTTCCCTCAGGAGCTATTGACAAAAAGCAGAACACTGCCAGTCAGTTGCTCAATAAGCCACTCAATAAAATCATTTTTGACCGTCTTTTAATGTTTTACTAAGGCTAAAAAGGGCTTAAAGCAACTTCTCTACAATAAATATGAGCGCCGTTTACAGTCTTTACGGCTAGCGCGATACACGCGCAAAAACTGAGTGTTGAATTACGACCCCAGGAAAAAACCTGCTGTGAAACTATTAACGGGCACAACCCACCGAAACAATTGTTTGAGCGCTGATGCCTGTTTCTTTTCTTTATTTTTTTTTTTAAAACCTAAAACTGTTCAGCGCTGTCCGGATATAGTCTCAGATAAAAGGCCCAAGAAGTGGAAGTAAAGTTGTTTTGTGCCCCTGAGTACTATCAACCAAAACCCCGAATGTGGAGACCACCGAGTACGTGAGAGTGCCGTATGCAATACAATAGTCAATACATCATCATCATCAATCTTTATTTATCCACGAGATCATATCACTTTACATGGTCTTCCTAGGAATCGTGTTTAAAACTAGACTAAAATACTCTAAGGAACTATAATGTTAAAAATACAAAAACTTACATTATGAATGATAAGACTTAAAATGAGTCAAGGCGTATTAGAAAAATCTTTCCCATCAAATGAAGTTTGATAAATAGATAAGTCTTCGCTTCTCTGTTTGCCTGTGACCTCTTTGTGTTTTCGCAGACATTCTCTCGCCTAGTCACGCAATCTATTCTCCCCAACTGGGGAGTGCCAGATGTTTTAAAATTCCTCCTTATTACACAACATGACGTGCCCTTCATGAAGCGACAAAAAAGGTCAAGTTACTGAACATTTTACACTGATATGAATATAATACAAATAATTAAAAAATCATATTGATAAAATTATTGTGAAATTATAAAATCATCAAAATAAGGTAGCCCATAGGGTAGCCCATAGGGTAGCCCATAGGGTAGCCCATAGGGTAGCCCATGGGCTAGCCCATGGGCCCGAGCCCAGGTTTTGTCCACACCCGTTATTAGCTCAGGCTCATACGCGAGTACCTGATATTACTGAGTGTGTTTGATATTTTTTTAGCAGTATAAGCAAACTTGTGTCAATTAGATGTGGTCTCGGCTGTTCCAAGAGTAAACATAATATTGCAGTGACTTATCTCATGAATAGCATTGCGAGCTGGCGCTGAGCAGTTCTACCACCAACAAGCACGACATTTCGAATAGGCGACAGTTTGACCTGCAGCAACTTTCCGCGAATTCTTGCTGCTTGGGGTAAGATTCTTAAGTTCTTCCGGCATCTTGCAATTAGATTTTCAACTTACCCCCACTTCTTACCCTTAGATTTTCAACTTATTGCATTTCAGATGTTCTTGCAAGTAAACCGCAAAAATACGACATTTTTAATTTCATTACTCTGTCGGTTGTCGGTTAAAAATTTCGACCTTTGTCGCTTGTCGATAAATCCCAGTTAATTTTTTGTCGCTAGTCGGTAATTTTTCCTCGCTTTGTCGGTAGTCAGTAATATTTTCTTATCCTTTGTCGCTAGTCGGTTAACCCCATTCACACCCTTGATAAAGTGAATCAGATTCGAAAATTAAGCACGTCGCTCAATTTACATGGTCTAACTAATGAAAACTTGTTCCTGGCAGCCAAATAACATAGCAAAAAGCAACACTTCTAGTATAATTGTTTTAACCATTTTGTACTTGTTCCGTTTAATTAATTTGTCTCATGGCGCCTTTGTTTGAGTTCCTTTTCTCTCATTCCTCCGTTTTCTTTTTGCAGCGATGCAAACACGGGTTCAAGAGACGACTTTGTGTCACCGCTCGACGAATGAACTGCGAACAACTGTGTGCATGTGTGGGAACTGTCGATTTATTTGTGCGGGGAATGAACTGTTGAGAGCGTCGACAGGAGATTTTTTAAGCCGAAACAAAACACAACTGTGTTATGATATTAAAATTCTTCTTATCTCTCTAATTGGATTATTACCAGTTAGAATAATTTTCTCAGTAGTTATACATCAACCCCCTTAATGATCATTTTGATGCAATCACTATATTAGTTTTTTACTTTGGTTTGAAAACTGACGTTATGAAACAGACTCTTGAGACTCCTTTGCTGTTTATCCGGTTTAATAAACAAATCTCAACAGCAATATGAGTGCAATGGCTGTTTCGCGTGCTTTATAATTGTTCATTTCTTTGCCGCTCTGCACAAAACAGTAACAAAAGTTACCTTCTGCGTATTCGAGAGAACGTGAACCACAGTGGCCAATTTTTAGAGGTTTGACGTTGTCTTTACATACCATGTTTGGAATATTTCTGAAACTGAAACTGAATAAACTGGATGAATCTAAATTCTTGCGGGATTCGTATGTTGAATATAAAGTGTCTGGAATTGCTGTCGTTGTTGTTTAAACTTCCTTTCGCTGTTTGGGCGACGAACTTCTGTCTGCTCTGTAGACCATCTGCTCGTTTGCATTGTGTTCCAGTGTTGGTTTGTTTTTCACTCGTTTGGCTGCTCATTTCTCTGCTATTAATTCACTTTTTATTGTTTGTTCGGGAGAAATATGTCGCTGGTTTAAATTCATATCAAAGTTTCGAAATTCATTGCAAAATAGCGAGGACCAAAGCTCCTTGGCGGCAGTCTGTGATGATATTTAAATATCTGTTCAAAGAGGCATCCCCAAAGCGTTGAGGATTTCCAACGAAAAACAAACAAATCATAAGCGAATAACATCTTCGGGAGAACTGGTACTATGCAAAAAAAAAAAACTTTCCAGGGATAGCCTTGACATAAGGACTACAATGGGAATACTGTCTCTTAGCTAGATATTCATTTTTTCGTTTTTGCTTAGGGCTTATAAGGGCCAGTTTACGGCAGGTGAAAACTTTCTGAGGAGTTTTGGATGGGTTGTAAACAAAGGGGCTTTTAAAGAACCCTTGTCAATAAAACATTGTTTATCAAAAAACATTTTGCAGTTACTGGTTGGTTTAAAACATAATAATTAACTTTCTCGAGAATGCTTGAGAAAAGTATTAAAGTTCGTTGTTTTAAAACGCTTCTTTGCTGTGAGTAGATTTTTGGTAAATAAGTTTTGACTTGTTCCTCGAATTTTGCGAACTTTTAAAACATCATAAAAAATCCAACTCATTTAGCTTAAATTAGAGTGGGGCACCCAGTGGAGTCGGGGGAAGGGAGGTTATTATCGAAGATAATATGTTGTTTACAGGTAGACAGGGATTTAACTGGCGGGAAAGGGAAAAGCAAAAGAGATCATCATCATCATCATCATCAATCTTTATTTATACACAAAATCGTATCATTTTACATGGTCTTCCTAGGAATCGTGTTAGATGGTAGTTTAAGGAATGTATCGATCTCACCAAGCTAGATGTACTAGCTCGTTATGAAAAAGAGACAAATGCAGAAAAGCTTTGATTAAAGACTTGTTTAATTAATATGTTAATTTGAAGCACTACTTGATCCAAATACTTCAAGTCATCTTCTATGTGTTTTAACCAGCTGAGTCTCAAAAACATGGGGTAAGGTGAAGAAAAAAAGAAGTTCTGAAACATAAGGGACGGTAACTGAAACAATATGATATGACTTGAACGACTGATTTATTTCGATGCCAAACTGTTCGCCGTGTGTCACAAAAGGGCTAGTTATTTTAGTCCATTTTGTAAGACAGCGAGCAAGAATGAAATATTAATGAATTACTTTGCTTCAGTTTGTAAAAGCCTTTCGTCTACGCTTCTAGCAAATTATTGCTCGTCGCTTTTAAAATGATTAAATACGTTGCTTGTAGGAGGTATAAAAAGTACAATTCTAGTCACTCTACAGGCTAAGAAAGTAAGCAGGTGAAATAATTAATTCTGAGCCAATTTCGGAAACCAATTGCAATTCCAATTACGGAAGTTTTCAGTCTCAAGTTCGTATCGCTAAAAATTATTGCACGTTCATATTATTTCAAATTCCTCCATTGCAAGCTTCTGATATTTTTTCTGTGAGTGTATACCATTTTTAGCCTGATTTTGCAAGTTTTTATAAACAATGAGTCGCCGTGAAACATCGAAAGTGTTCAAGTGAAAACGGAAATATTTCCCCAAGATTCAAATGTTAGATGTCCTTAAAACGCAGCTGGAAAACGAACATCTCGTAAAGATCAGCGTCCCCAAAATAAAACATATTTTGGCAAAAAATATAGTCAAAACTAATAATATTAATTCTGACATATTGGTACCGAACAAAACAATCAAACTTATGGTTTAGTGCTAAAGTACTTAATGTGCAACTTTATTGTCCACTGAAAATATTTTTAACCCAAGTGCCTGCCTTCTTCCACTTCCTGGAAGCGCAAATGAGCAAAATGAAAAAAGACAATTACGGTAGCTACGAAGAAATGCCTTTTATCTACAGTGTATTATAAAACAACAACAACTGAGCAGCTGTTTCGCAATGTGCTTCTCAGCCCTATTGTCAAAATATATATTTTCTGAATGCATTTTAATGTAAAAAAATTAGGTGCTATTAAATCGTTGACAAATTAAAGATATTCTTAAGATGAGAAAATACTAGACTTGGCGATTATTGGCCGTTAGAAGGGGTGTTTAGGGACTTTCTCGCGACAAATTTTTTGTCGATGGATTTTTATATGAAAATTGTTACTGCTGTAAGATAATGAACTACTTTTCTCAGACATCCCCCAAAATCAGGATATTTTTCCATTCGCTTTATTTCTGAAGCGAAGTAGGAGACCCTCAATTTTTGGGGGATGTCTGAGAAAAGTAGTTCATTATCTTACAGCAGTAACAATTTTCATATAAAAATCCATCGACAAAAAATTTGTCGCGAGAAAGTCCCTAAACACCCCTTCTAACGGCCAATAATCGCCAAGTCTAGTATTTTCTCATCTTAAGAATATCTTTAATTTGTCAACGATTTAATAGCACCTAATTTTTTTACATTAAAATGCATTCAGAAAATATATATTTTGACAATAGGGCTGAGAAGCACATTGCGAAACAGCTGCTCAGTTGTTGTTGTTTTATAATACACTGTAGATAAAAGGCATTTCTTCGTAGCTACCGTAATTGTCTTTTTTCATTTTGCTCATTTGCGCTTCCAGGAAGTGGAAGAAGGCAGGCACTTGGGTTAAAAATATTTTCAGTGGACAATAAAGTTGCACATTAAGTACTTTAGCACTAAACCATAAGTTTGATTGTTTTGTTCGGTACCAATATGTCAGAATTAATATTATTAGTTTTGACTATATTTTTTGCCAAAATATGTTTTATTTTGGGGACGCTGATCTTTACGAGATGTTCGTTTTCCAGCTGCGTTTTAAGGACATCTAACATTTGAATCTTGGGGAAATATTTCCGTTTTCACTTGAACACTTTCGATGTTTCACGGCGACTCATTGTTTATAAAAACTTGCAAAATCAGGCTAAAAATGGTATACACTCACAGAAAAAATATCAGAAGCTTGCAATGGAGGAATTTGAAATAATATGAACGTGCAATAATTTTTAGCGATACGAACTTGAGACTGAAAACTTCCGTAATTGGAATTGCAATTGGTTTCCGAAATTGGCTCAGAATTAATTATTTCACCTGCTTACTTTCTTAGCCTGTAGAGTGACTAGAATTGTACTTTTTATACCTCCTACAAGCAACGTATTTAATCATTTTAAAAGCGACGAGCAATAATTTGCTAGAAGCGTAGACGAAAGGCTTTTACAAACTGAAGCAAAGTAATTCATTAATATTTCATTCTTGCTCGCTGTCTTACAAAATGGACTAAAATAACTAGCCCTTTTGTGACACACGGCGAACAGTTTGGCATCGAAATAAATCAGTCGTTCAAGTCATATCATATTGTTTCAGTTACCGTCCCTTATGTTTCAGAACTTCTTTTTTTCTTCACCTTACCCCATGTTTTTGAGACTCAGCTGGTTAAAACACATAGAAGATGACTTGAAGTATTTGGATCAAGTAGTGCTTCAAATTAACATATTAATTAAACAAGTCTTTAATCAAAGCTTTTCTGCATTTGTCTCTTTTTCATAACGAGCTAGTACATCTAGCTTGGTGAGATCGATACATTCCTTAAACTACCATCTAACACGATTCCTAGGAAGACCATGTAAAATGATACGATTTTGTGTATAAATAAAGATTGATGATGATGATGATGATGATCTCTTTTGCTTTTCCCTTTCCCGCCAGTTAAATCCCTGTCTACCTGTAAACAACATATTATCTTCGATAATAACCTCCCTTCCCCCGACTCCACTGGGTGCCCCACTCTAATTTAAGCTAAATGAGTTGGATTTTTTATGATGTTTTAAAAGTTCGCAAAATTCGAGGAACAAGTCAAAACTTATTTACCAAAAATCTACTCACAGCAAAGAAGCGTTTTAAAACAACGAACTTTAATACTTTTCTCAAGCATTCTCGAGAAAGTTAATTATTATGTTTTAAACCAACCAGTAACTGCAAAATGTTTTTTGATAAACAATGTTTTATTGACAAGGGTTCTTTAAAAGCCCCTTTGTTTACAACCCATCCAAAACTCCTCAGAAAGTTTTCACCTGCCGTAAACTGGCCCTTATAAGCCCTAAGCAAAAACGAAAAAATGAATATCTAGCTAAGAGACAGTATTCCCATTGTAGTCCTTATGTCAAGGCTATCCCTGGAAAGTTTTTTTTTTTTGCATAGTACCAGTTCTCCCGAAGATGTTATTCGCTTATGATTTGTTTGTTTTTCGTTGGAAATCCTCAACGCTTTGGGGATGCCTCTTTGAACAGATATTTAAATATCATCACAGACTGCCGCCAAGGAGCTTTGGTCCTCGCTATTTTGCAATGAATTTCGAAACTTTGATATGAATTTAAACCAGCGACATATTTCTCCCGAACAAACAATAAAAAGTGAATTAATAGCAGAGAAATGAGCAGCCAAACGAGTGAAAAACAAACCAACACTGGAACACAATGCAAACGAGCAGATGGTCTACAGAGCAGACAGAAGTTCGTCGCCCAAACAGCGAAAGGAAGTTTAAACAACAACGACAGCAATTCCAGACACTTTATATTCAACATACGAATCCCGCAAGAATTTAGATTCATCCAGTTTATTCAGTTTCAGTTTCAGAAATATTCCAAACATGGTATGTAAGACAACGTCAAACCTCTAAAAATTGGCCACTGTGGTTCACGTTCTCTCGAATACGCAGAAGGTTAACTTTTGTTACTGTTTTGTGCAGAGCGGCAAGAAATGAACAATTATAAAGCACGCGAAACAGCCATTGCACTCATATTGCTGTTGAGATTTGTTTATTAAACCGGATAAACAGCAAAGGAGTCTCAAGAGTCTGTTTCATAACGTCAGTTTTCAAACCAAAGTAAAAAAACTAATATAGTGATTGCATCAAAATGATCATTAAGGGGTTGATGTATAACTACTGAGAAAATTATTCTAACTGGTAATAATCCAATTAGAGAGATAAGAAGAATTTTAATATCATAACACAGTTGTGTTTTGTTTCGGCTTAAAAAATCTCCTGTCGACGCTCTCAACAGTTCATTCCCCGCACAAATAAATCGACAGTTCCCACACATGCACACAGTTGTTCGCAGTTCATTCGTCGAGCGGTGACACAAAGTCGTCTCTTGAACCCGTGTTTGCATCGCTGCAAAAAGAAAACGGAGGAATGAGAGAAAAGGAACTCAAACAAAGGCGCCATGAGACAAATTAATTAAACGGAACAAGTACAAAATGGTTAAAACAATTATACTAGAAGTGTTGCTTTTTGCTATGTTATTTGGCTGCCAGGAACAAGTTTTCATTAGTTAGACCATGTAAATTGAGCGACGTGCTTAATTTTCGAATCTGATTCACTTTATCAAGGGTGTGAATGGGGTTAACCGACTAGCGACAAAGGATAAGAAAATATTACTGACTACCGACAAAGCGAGGAAAAATTACCGACTAGCGACAAAAAATTAACTGGGATTTATCGACAAGCGACAAAGGTCGAAATTTTTAACCGACAACCGACAGAGTAATGAAATTAAAAATGTCGTATTTTTGCGGTTTACTTGCAAGAACATCTGAAATGCAATAAGTTGAAAATCTAAGGGTAAGAAGTGGGGGTAAGTTGAAAATCTAATTGCAAGATGCCGGAAGAACTTAAGAATCTTACCCCAAGCAGCAAGAATTCGCGGAAAGTTGCTGCAGGTCAAACTGTCGCCTATTCGAAATGTCGTGCTTGTTGGTGGTAGAACTGCTCAGCGCCAGCTCGCAATGCTATTCATGAGATAAGTCACTGCAATATTATGTTTACTCTTGGAACAGCCGAGACCACATCTAATTGACACAAGTTTGCTTATACTGCTAAAAAAATATCAAACACACTCAGTAATATCAGGTACTCGCGTATGAGCCTGAGCTAATAACGGGTGTGGACAAAACCTGGGCTCGGGCCCATGGGCTAGCCCATGGGCTACCCTATGGGCTACCCTATGGGCTACCCTATGGGCTACCCTATGGGCTACCTTATTTTGATGATTTTATAATTTCACAATAATTTTATCAATATGATTTTTTAATTATTTGTATTATATTCATATCAGTGTAAAATGTTCAGTAACTTGACCTTTTTTGTCGCTTCATGAAGGGCACGTCATGTTGTGTAATAAGGAGGAATTTTAAAACATCTGGCACTCCCCAGTTGGGGAGAATAGATTGCGTGACTAGGCGAGAGAATGTCTGCGAAAACACAAAGAGGTCACAGGCAAACAGAGAAGCGAAGACTTATCTATTTATCAAACTTCATTTGATGGGAAAGATTTTTTCTAATACGCCTTGACTCATTTTAAGTCTTATCATTCATAATGTAAGTTTTTGTATTTTTAACATTATAGTTCCTTAGAGTATTTTAGTCTAGTTTTAAACACGATTCCTAGGAAGACCATGTAAAGTGATATGATCTCGTGGATAAATAAAGATTGATGATGATGATGTATTGACTATTGTATTGCATACGGCACTCTCACGTACTCGGTGGTCTCCACATTCGGGGTTTTGGTTGATAGTACTCAGGGGCACAAAACAACTTTACTTCCACTTCTTGGGCCTTTTATCTGAGACTATATCCGGACAGCGCTGAACAGTTTTAGGTTTTAAAAAAAAAAATAAAGAAAAGAAACAGGCATCAGCGCTCAAACAATTGTTTCGGTGGGTTGTGCCCGTTAATAGTTTCACAGCAGGTTTTTTCCTGGGGTCGTAATTCAACACTCAGTTTTTGCGCGTGTATCGCGCTAGCCGTAAAGACTGTAAACGGCGCTCATATTTATTGTAGAGAAGTTGCTTTAAGCCCTTTTTAGCCTTAGTAAAACATTAAAAGACGGTCAAAAATGATTTTATTGAGTGGCTTATTGAGCAACTGACTGGCAGTGTTCTGCTTTTTGTCAATAGCTCCTGAGGGAACAAAACAGTTTTGACACCACGTTATTCCCGGCATCGCTTGAATTGACGAGACCAGCAAAGCTGTGCATGCAGTTAAATGGCTTTTTTGGGAGAATATTTTTTATTTTTTTAATTTGTTTTTTCAAAGTGCAACTTTACCTGTGTCGGTTTATCTGTTTCTTTATTTGTCAATCTACATTTTTTATCTTACTATTTTTCATCGCTGAATAATTTTCAAGGTTTTAGTTTGAACTTTGCGAGAATTTGACGAGTTGTTGAATGATTCACACAGGCAGTTTAATTTTGGAAAGCAAAGCTTGAGTTTGTTTCGAGGCAACACAGCTTTCCAGAAAAACCGAAGGTGTAATTTCTCCCAGTTTCTACTGAGACATGGTCAAAACTGGACTGTTCTTAACTTTTTCTTTCATAAAAAGTCTTTCATAAAAAGTGAACTGCTATTACCTATACCATTTGGACTGAATGAAATATACGCGATATGAACAGTCCACTTCAGGCGGCGTGAATTTTTTAATAATTATTATTTTTATTTCTTAAATTTCTATTTCTAGTTTATTTATGTATCTAATTATTAGTTTAATTCAATTGTTTAATTCATTTTTAAGTTGTTTTAAATTGACTGAAAACGAGTGACGTTTCTTTTCCGACAAGCAGGCGTCAGTTACTAAGCCCACGCGAAAAGTTTGCCGAGGAAATGAGGCAAGAATTAAACTTTAAACTTGAGGAAGAAAGCACTAAATAAAGTAAACAACTTGAAGAAACCTGTGCCAACATAAGAGACGCAGCTTCCGCGCTTTGAAATGCCGGTCAATGCTGTAGAATTGCCACGAAAGAAATCACACAGTTCGATCGCACTTGCCGAATTGGCAAAATGTGTCAGTGTTTTTCTGTGGTGAGTTGAGTAGACATCCAGATGAAAAACAGAACTAGGGAAATAGCAGCATTCAAAACGGTCGCCGCGAAAATAGAACTGGTTTTGAACTGGCTTTCTCCCGAGTAAATAGTTCTTCGAACAAACACGTATAGAAAGTTTTGCTTAAAGAGTTTCCCCATAAATATGTTCAATATGTTTTAAATTCTTTTATTGATTTCCTACATTTATTCTGATTGTCAAAACTTCAAAAGACAAAATTCCCGTACGCGCTACCAACTATGCTTTCCTTCAAATTGAGTGGCGACAAAAGCGACAAAAAGGTCAAGTTGCCGAATATTTTACACTGATATGAATATGATACAAATAATTAAAAAATCACATTGATAAAATTATTGTGAAATTATAAAATCATCAAAATAAGGTAGCCCATAGGGTAGCCCATAGGGTAGCCCATAGGGTAGCCCATGGGCCCGGGCCCAGGTTTCGTCCACACCCGCTAATAACCCTCGAGCAAGCATGTTTATGTCACCTACAACCCAGAGAAAAAGCCCTTCGCTCATGTTGACTTCGTCGTCTGCTGTACTGAATAATCTAGCTTTGCCGATGTAATGCGAGAGTAATTCAAAAAGTAAATTTCGTTTTTCCTTCCCTAGGACGTTCCCGTAAAACGTGGTAATCTGTTTGTTCTGCAGATGTTGAAACACGTTAAAATTACAACGAACCATTGTTTTCAGATATCGATAACTCACAGAATAGGATCCGAAATGCACAGCTTATATTAGAGTTGTCCGTAACTTTTAACATGTACTTTATCAACTGAAATAAAGACACTGTATTATATTGCATGGATTGGGTAAATAGGGCACCAGTTTCCGTTATTGTTTTATTCGGGTTTTATCCTCATGCGGTGCTTTTTCTTTGGCGAACAAGTGTGTGTTAAAGGGAGCACGCTGTCAACACCCTAAGTAGCGGAAAATAATCTACAGTGCACACACCAGTGAGGGTTTAAAAACAAACCGAAACTTTAATTTCTAATTCTTTGACAATCTGTTTGATCATTTAGTAACAAGTCAATTTTTTTCCACTTTACTTGAGGGAACAGAATGTTTACATAACGTTAAAGGGAGTTCTCAAATTATTCTTTTGGTGGTTAATTTTGCTGAACTCGGGTTGAAGTTTTCGTCTTGCATTACTTGTTTGCAGTTCACTCGTCGAGCAGCGCGGCAGATTCCTCTCTTAAAAGCCTTCCCTTTGTTACAGGCCTGTAAAGAGAAAAGGGAAGAAAACCGAGGAATAAGACAAAAGGAACTCAAACAAAGGCGTCATAACACCCATTGAAACGGGACAATTACATAATGGTTAAAATAATTATAATAAAAGTGTTGCTTTTTGCTATGTTATTTGGCTGCTAGTACCACGTTTTCCTTAGTTGGATCGTGTAAATTGAGTGTGTGGTCTTGATATTCGAATCCCATCCATTTTTCCCATTAGCTGTTTTTAATGGCAGCAAATAAAGATGGAAAAGTATTCGTCAATTAAATTATCATCACAGCAATCTACCGGTGTTTCACTCAGAGAGGGAGTACAAATCGGCGCTATTCTAATGCCTTCTTTTATCTCGAGAAATGTGATGAAAAAGAGAACTCCAAACACCATTGTTTTGTGCATCTTGCGGAACTTTAGGAAGCTGAACCAGCTCGTTTTGGCGCTTGGCGAGTGTGCAAGCACCTTTTAAGGACGTTCGTGCTAATTTCCTCTGCGCATCCTTACTGCGCACGCAGATTCACTTCTTTCGCCTATTGATTTATGTTTGACTCATGATTTGAGTGCGTCTTTCCAATTATGCGAATGTTTGTGGCCGCCTTTCTTTTGAACGAGAAATATTGACACAGTCCCCACGTTTTTCGCCTATGTATTTGTGTTACCTGACTCATCATTAGCGTGCGTCTTTCTTTACAGCTGTGCGATTGTTTGTGGCCGCCTTTCCGATTTAGAGCGAGAAATATTCACACAGTCCATTCGCTTTTTATTTGTGTTAGCTGCTTGAGTGTTTGGGGGATTCTTTATGTTTGTGGGCTTCTGTTTTTAGATAGAGGAATCACACACTTCATTTTCCTGTTTATTTGTGTATTTGTGTTGGGGTTTCGTTATGTTTGTGGCCTCTTTTTTAAAAACGATGAATATTGCCTGTTTATTTGTGTATTTGTGTTGGCCGCTTAAGTGTTTGGGGGTTTCGTTATGTTTGTGGGCGCCTTTTTTTAGAACGAGGAATATTCACACACTTTTTCGCTTCTTTATTTGTGCGTGCATGGTTGCTTCACCGCTGTGACGGTTCGTCACGAGCCGTCTCGGATCGTCGCGGTCCGCACCAACCTGGCGACCCGTCTCGGATCGTCACGATCCGCCGACTTTTTCAGGGGTAGGTGTACACTACATGAAGTTCACTTCCGCTATCCGTTTTCGCGACATGACTTCCGGTGTGACGGTCGAGACAGTCGGTAACGATTTGTGACGGGTCGTAACTAGCCGGCAATCCGTCACGATCCGTCGCGAACCGTCACCCCTTTTGCGACCCGTTACGGATCGGGTGTATTGGACATGAGTGATAAACCTCTGTAGACAATACTGAATTACGTGCGCCAATTGATCAAAGTCAGGATAGTTTTCCAGACGCTTTATTTCTGAAGCGAAGTTGGGGCCCCCCAAATTTTTGTTTTGCATTTCTGACATAAGTAATTCATTATCTGACAGCAGTAAGAATTTAATAAAATATTTATCGACAGGAAAATTGTCGAGAGAAAATCCTTAAACCCCGTTTTTAACGGCCAATAATCGTCAAGTCTACTATTTAACAAATAGTTGCCGTGCGTCTGTTCAGTAATAGATCACAGATGACGTCAAAATGTGGAAAGAACAAAAAAGTGGCACACGAGGCGTAGCCGAGTGTGTCACTGATGTTCTTAGCACATTTTGGCGTCTTCTGTGATCTATTACTGAATCAGACACACGGCAACATGGAATCTATTTGTTTTATACAATAACGAAAAGCCTTTTTTATTTCAAAACATTTCAACATAACGCGAAAGCCGGCCTTTGCCCCGCCCGGCTTTGCCCACTTTCGCGAACACAAAAAAAGCGATTTGACGTGATCTATGATCTATACAAAATAAACCAATTTCATTGGTTACTATGCGTAGCAAAGAATTGTGATTGGTCAAGAAAAATCACGCCACTCTCAAACCTGACTCGAGCATCGTTTCTCGTGGAATGAAAACCTACAGCGAAGGCAGAGTTGAACTGCGAAATCCTCAAATCTTGAAGAAAAAGTTGAAAAAATCAAGTCAGTTTTTTGTCATTGGAGCAGTCCTGTGAGCCGAAAAGCTTGGACGTTGCCTTGAAAACTACACGAGTTGAAAATATACCCTCGGAAAACTTGTGGTTACGGTCAACCTGGAGGCCATATGATTCGAGTTTTGAATGAAAGGAGCGTAAATGACGGTGGAGATCTCTGTCTTCTGTGGTTGGTGATTCTCAAATCAGCTTGATATAGTGTCGGAGACATGCACATTTTAGCTGCGATACTGTTAACCGTGAGCTGTGGTTAGCTATACTTTGCTCGCTGCTTAGCATGAAACGGACAGGACCATTCGCATCGGAAAGCAAGGTTATGTAAACTTATTTATTTTACCGATTTTAAGAAGTGCTGTTTTGATGTTTCATTCCTGACATCAATCAGTGTGTCAACATTTGTTTTGACATTGGGAAGAGTTGATTTTTTAAAATAAATTAACTTCAGAAACATTTTGTTTACTGGGTTTGCTAAATTCGAGATAAAGCAATGGTTTTCGGCTTACCAAGACCAAGTTTGTGCGTGGTTTAGTCTCGCTCGACTGCCTACTGAGACTGCTCGAAAATTATTTCTGTATCATTTTCTAAAATAAACGGCTTTATCTTTCATTTTCTGGCCTCTCGACCTGTTGAATGCCTCGGCAAGACTTTTTTGTATCTTATCTTTTGCCCAGTCACATAAAATATTACCCTTATTCTCAAAACTTTGCGCCTTTTTAAAACGGCAGAGGGAAAAATTTTGTAATGATGACGTCAATCTAATAGATCATAGGCGAGAACCAATCAAAATGCGAGAATAACTTGGGTTATTATATAATGTTTTATCTTAAAGTGCCACTGCGACGAAATTTTTCGAATTCCTTGTTTTGCATTTTCTGAATCTTTAAGTGGTACTTACTCACCTGTCCAAGCCGTTTTGTCCAACAAGCGCGGGAAGATGTTTTTTTTTTTATGGTTTTTTCCGAGAATTTTTCGTCCGCCATTATCAAATCATGTTCCTGCAACCCCATAAGGCCTTGCTGCTTTGTGACGTCATACTCCTAACCAACTAGGCTCACATGGCGAATTTTGTTATAACATCTCTATGTAGTTCGCAGTTAACTGGCTTCGCAACGTGAATCTAGCGCTCTATTCGAATCGAATCGTGCCCGATCGATGTGTAGTACACGGATACAGCAATATATCAGATATGAATGCAGGTATTTCCGCTCATTTAAGTCCTACGATTAAAATTGAGCGAGATAAGTGGTTGAGATTCGTGCACACTCACCGCGCGAACTTCAACCCAAGCGGAAAGTTTGTGGCGGGTGTCAGTCCATTGCGCGGAGGAATGTTTTTCAAAAGCGTTTTATATAGAAGGTTGTCGTTGTCGGCTTATTCTTGGCTCAATTCCTACAATATGGAAGATCGAGCCAGGGAAACAAACGACAACACCGCAAGGTAAGCCTTGTTTAATTTTATCTAAGCTTCAGTATTGTGTCAGCCGTGAAGTTTTTTCAGTTTTTCGTAGAAGTATCCTATATGTTAAGTCCCAGACATCTCTGCGATTTGTAAATATATCTTCAAGTAACTCATCAATTTTAGTATTGTTCATATCGTCGCGCTATTGTATTTTAGTTTTTTATACCTTCTGTTTATTCCAGTCATGTGGCACACTCGTAAGATTCTGGTTTACCGAAGAGCCTTTCAATGGTTTCCAAAATTTTCAATTCAACCGGAATAATTTACTGTTTTTTTCTTCAAACACAGGTTTCTATATCTACTTTCCATAGAGATCATAAATGAACTGTAACATTTCTCACAGTCACCAGAAGTTTCATCCCCAGAAGCTGGCCACTCGGTAATTTAATGGGTTTTTAGATGTAGGCGCCCTTCACGTTATGTAATCTGGTAATTACTGTTCTTTTCGCTGGATAGAGACAATATTGTGGGCGAAACTCGTTTTCGTTAGAGCGTTTTGCTGTGTACATTTCCGTTGACCTAAAATAAACTCAAAGGTCCCACAGTTTTGTACCCATTGCGAAATCTGTTTGAATAAAATGGCAGTTTAAACTCAGTTTCCTAAGCGTCAGTTTCCTGTTCCTCACCTTGTGCACCTTGATAATTATGCTGGACAAATGCGTAATTTTACAGGTAATGTGGATTGTTGGGATTTTTAGGGAGGCAAGGTTAAGCCATTTTATCATGCAACAACAATAAGGGAGGGGAGGGGTGTCTAGCTTAAGAAAATGCAGTTTTAATCAAAACTATACACCTAATTGCAACATTCAAGAAATGAGGGGTGACAGAATCTTTAAAATAATCCCTCACTGTGTTACCTATAGAGCTTTAAAAATTCCATGACTTGCCAGGCCTGGAAAAAGAAGATTTATAATTCCAGGACTTCCCATGTTTCCATTACCCATGCAAACCCTGATCAGTGTTGCTTAATTCTTATTTCCCTTTATTTTTCTCTTTAAATTCATCCAGGCCTTGTTGATATTGCAATTAGACGTATTTTTAACAGAAGGACTAAACAGAAAACAGAGAATCCTGTGACATTCTCTCATTTTTATCAATGAGTTGGATATTTCACAATACAATCAGTCACACTGTCAGTGTTAACGTCATTGAGGTGCTGTGGTGTACTGAGGAGACCCTGAGTAGCATGCAGTACACTCCCCAAGGAATACATTTAATTTCTGGTGCTTTAGCCAGTTGGAAGTTCTGACAGGATTTGTTAATTACTAGTCTATAAAAGCCAATTTCATTGCTGATCTTTAAGGAAGAATATTACTACATGCAGCTGTAAGCAAGCACACCCTACATATTTTTGGCTGTTTAGGGTCTAAATTTTTTTTTTTTTTGACTTTGGCTACAGCTTTCAACTTAATGAAACCTTTCCATCACAAGCTAGTGATGTGCAGTCGCCAACAGTTTTCCTCTTTATGGTAATGGAGTCAAGATGAAAAGTCTGCTATTGGCAAAAGCAGTCTGAATTTTCTGTCAGTGTAATTGCTTGGCTAAAATTAACATTAATTTGGGAATGAGATAAATATATGACAGTGGCATAGTCCTGAAAATAGTTATCCCCCCATTGATGGCCAGTTAAAAATTCTCATCATCAATGTGAACTTTTAGCAGCACTGGCAGCTAGGAAGGGGTGATTTCAGACTCTGCTGTTGCCCCTCTAAAATTCTAAATTTGGGGGGGTTTCCCACTGTGTCAGGTGTCTGTGGTGTTGCCTTCAGCAAACAATGTGGTCAATGTGGTAAACCCTTAAATTTTTCTTTC
>JAHPZR010009823.1:0-26280 GCA_019787425.1 Platygyra sinensis
GTTATTTAATCGTTAAACCGGATTTCACTTAATCTGGAACTCGCGCGTGTTAGAAAATCACTAAACTTTAGACTTTTTTTTATTTTTCATTTTTTTTTCCTCTTCGGTATAACTCAGAATCACTTGAGATTAAGGCTGTGATTAGTATAAATGTTCTTCTTTTCAAGGATTTAAAAAGTAGTTTGGATCTTTATATCGACAACGCCCTATTTAGAGTAAATAACAACTTCTTCCAGTCAATTTGTCAACAACCACAAACAAACGAATTACGCCTATTCGAAATGTCGTGTTACTGCCGTACCGAACTCAATTCAAGAATTAGTTTCGACTTATGCACGGCAGTAGCACGACATTTTACCCCATTCAGATCCACAGGCTGAATAAAGTTGACGACGACTACTTTTGTGCCGCACGGTAGTAGCGCAACTTCGTTTCAAACGGTGTGCTCTTGCTGTGCCAAACTGAATTCATAATTTATTTTAATGAATTTTAAGTTATTCATCACCGTTTACGCAAGTGTTGGAGTTATTCAGCAAAAAAGGAATTGAGACCTGGCGTGGAGCCGCTGTTATCAAAAACACTGAGATAATTTGGTTTTAACAACTGGGTTGATTATGTGAGATGGTCACCGTAAAGAGATTAGAAAGTGCATTGTCTCACCACTCATTGCCCTGATCGAAAACGCAATATAATTCTATTAAGCCAGACTGTTTAATGTGTAGAGATGTCAATATTATTTGGAAGGTATATGGACTAAACTGCGGGCGAATTTCACGAACATAAAGTGAAACAACAAGGACTCAATAAAAATAATCCCTGATACTAACCGAACACCGAGCTGGTTAAAATAACAATAAACTTTTCCTATGTATGTAATGGCGCTTTCCAGCTCTATTCTAAGAAGAAAGGGGCACATACCAAAACTAAGAATACATTTTCTCTTTTGAAGTCGCTGTTGCTCGGCCAAACATTGTACTGGTCTACAATGCAAGGTCTGGTCCGCTTAGGAAACAAAGGATTAAGATTAAGTTAAGACTAATGTTATCCAGATAAGAAAACGTTTTTTTTCTTCCAGCTCGTTTCTCTTGAGTGTGAATAAAATAATTTAAATGATCGATTTCTATCGTAGTTTTAGCATCTGGACTTTCCGGATAACAAAACCCGTTTGAGAAAATCCATTCATGTTGAAAATCTTCCGGCGGGCAAATTCACACAATGCAGCCTCATCTGCATATTTTATTTCCACCGAATTTCCAGCTTTAAATGGAAAAAGTCCCGCTGTTTTTAAGTACATCAAATGCGCTCTGCCCACCTCAAGTTTAATCGCCTCTTACAGGCGTTCAGTTTATCTCACCGCGCTTTTTTTTCTATTTCTTTGCTCGCTATTTTTTGCCCTGCGCTTTTGGAGGCAACAAGTGGAAAAAAGAAGTTGTCAGTTTCTTTACTGTTTCTCTCTGAAAACATATAACAGAAAACAAAATCATGACGATTTACGTACACTGTGGGAGAAGCCAATAAAGAGAAAGATCTGATTGGAGATTAGTATAGGAGTCTCGTTATTGGAACAATAGTTCTGTGAGATCTCTCCTGCCAAATTGTCCTTGGCGAAGTTTGTAAATAAATAAATAAAATAAATAAAGTATCTTAATGGATCTTGTTTCCTGGACATCGATGCAATCATCTTTAACTGTTCATTTAACTTACCGAAAAAGCACTACAGTATATAGCAAGCAGTGATCGATTGGGATAATCCTTTAGACACTGTATAAAACTCAGAGCGGACGAATGTATAACTCGACAAAACTGAATGTTTCTAACAGGATAGAGAAAAGTATTCCTTCGACATCAATACCAAAAGGTCTTACCATTGCGGTTTCCGTGATGTTGTCGATCTTCATTTTGGCGGGAGCTTCTGGAAACGTTTTGGTGTGTACTCGGCTTCGAAGACGCCGTGACCTTCACAAAGTGCCACACTATTTGCTTGCCAGTCTTTCTTTGACTGGACTTCTAGCATCACTCTCTGGTATGCCATTTCTATTGATAGCCACAATTGTACATCACCCTCAGGTTGACCATTTACCAGTCTTTGGGATGCTTTGTAAACTTGGCTTTTCCCTCTCTGTCGGCTACATGACGCTGAACGCTCTAACTCTAATGGTAATGTCATTAGATCGCCACGATTGCGTGGTTCGCCCCTTTAGTCGTCGTCTATCAACGCAAAATGTTAAGAAAATTCTGCTTGTCACTTGGCTTTTGGCCTTCATAATTACTGTTGTACTCCTCATATTACTAAGAGACGAGACCTCTGTTTGCTACAAATGGTTTCCTTATAATTTCTCTCAGTCTTTTAGAACTGAACGGGGTAATGTCATCCGAGTTTATGTAACAACAGTGACACAGCTAGATACGCTAGCGATACTTTTAGTAATAATTACTTTCTTTCGTGTCGTAAAAAAGTTGCGCTCGCTAGTTATGACAAATTCATCTATTCGACAACGCCAAGAGAAACAGCTTACATGGCTGACGTATGGAATCTGTGGAACTTACATTTTATTCAGGTTTTCCTTGATCATTTGTAACATTGTCGCAAGCGCCGAAAAGTTTCAAGGGACGACGGTGAATACTGCGTTTCTTATGGCATGCACATTGTCGTTTTTCACGTTCGTTTTAAATCCAGTTCTTCATTTCAAAATGCTCAGAGCCAGGCAACCAAGCCGTGTCCAAGCCCAAGCACAACGGAGATGGGAGAACATTGAATTGGAGGAAGTACAAGAGAATAACACTGAATTGTGAAATAGAACACGGTGAACGTCCTAAGATTATGTTAGAATCACTTTGCCGAAAGTTAGAATCACTTTGCGAAAAAGAGCGAAAGTATGTTGTCAGACAACAATGTAAATAAATTTTGTAAATAAGTAGTGTTTAGTAAATGTCTGATCGAGTTTTCATGTACCCTTTTCCTCTTCCCTTCATCTCCCTTTCTTTAACTCTTTTTCTTCCCACTTACTTTTCACCCTCATTCCTCTCTCTCAATCTCAACCTCTTTCCAGTCTCCACCCTCGCTCTTCCCTAAAATACAACCACAAAAGAACGGCCACTTGTTTTACAAAAATATTAATTTTTGGCCCAGTCCAGCTCATCCAGTATATAATGCTTTTCATATCTCTTGACCTTTTTGAAAATGGGGTGTGGATAGGTGAGCTACAAACTCAAATATCAGTTAGATGTTTGTTAATTTCTCAGCTATCAGTTAAAATTTCATGCCATAATCATAGCCATTAGACGATCATTCAGACCAGTAGATCCTAGCAGTAAATCTTGCTATTAGCCTCATTTCTCAGCTTACAGTTAAACTCCATACGGTCTCTCTAATTCCAAGGCAATAGACTTCCAGTAAATTGGGTTTGTGTGTCGGGTATGTCAACAGGGTGTTACTTCTAAGGTAATTTTACCTAAGGTTATTGGGAGGGAGAGAATGTGTGTCATCAAGTTAAAACGTTAACAGAGAAATCACAACCGCGATTGATATTTGAATACCCGGTCTTAATTAGCATAGGTTGTGACGATTTTTCATCATGGTTTACCTCTTAGTTTTTGCTTCGATTGAGAAAATTCTGTGATGGGTATGTCAACAGAATGTTACTTCTAAATAAGGGAATGTTACCTAAGGTTATTTTGAGGGAGAGAGTGTGTGTCAGCAAGTTAAAACAGAGATAATCACAACCGCGAAGGATGTTTGAAGACCCGGTCTTAATTAGCATAGGTTGTGACGATTTTTCATCATGGTTTACCTCTTAGTTTTTGCTTCGATTGAGAAAATATATCAAACACTCGAGACAGTGTTTCATCGGCTGTCTAAACATCTCGACTTTTGTCAAAAATACTCCGCTGCACGTCGTATTTTCAACTCTCTTCTCCCTGTTTGGATATCCCGATAAAACACTGTCTCTTGTGTTTGATATATTACATTAATTACTAGGTTAATTATACCCTTGTCTTAACGACTCCGCTGCTAACTTATATCGAGAAGAAAGTAGAAACACATATAAGACGCTATCACGCTGGGAGCTTAAAAATTTTGCCAAACTTTTTTTCTATCATTTTGTGTTGTTAATTCCCGTTTTTAACAACAGTGAGCCACACCTTTGTTTTCACTGACATGCGGGAGTTTGGTCAGTATTACTTTTTATTTGGAGCATATTAAAACGAAGGAAATCACTGTAAAACTACTAAAGATAACTAAACATACTTTTAGGAACACACAGAAAACACAGTAAAACGATAAGGTTTTGCTTCATCTTTCAACTGATATCAATAATTTCGATGGCATCTAGAATGGCAGAGGCTGACTAGGACTCCAACTGTGTGGCAAAAAACCTATGCAAATGTTTGATACATTTTTGTTATGTGTTAAGTGGCTTATTTTGCCGATTTGGATCGGAGATTATGATGAACTCGGTAGTAATTCAACGGTTTTCAAGAATATCTGAATGGAAAAAGGTTATAGATTAACGAACATTATTTCTGCATAAGTTTTCGACTGTTATTTGTGCGTGGTTTGAGGCTTATTGCGTCGTGTCGTAAAAGATGAAATCATTTTAATTTCGCCAAGAGTATCTCTTGTCTGAACTGTACGATTGATGGTTTTGGTCATCTGTCTTTCTAGTCTTGCTCTTTTTAGTCCATAAATTCACTTGGCAAAGCATTTAGATCCACGGATACTTTGATCAACAATGTTAGAACATAAATGCAAGAAGACGAGCTGGAATAAGTGGAACGGCCATAGGATGTCTTGGGGGGCACTCTCAACAGACGGACAACAACGTATATGAACTTTTGGAGAATGCTTAGTAAATCACTATATTTTTACGAACACGGCCGTTATGTCGCTCACCTCTTTATTATTACGCGGCGGAATACAGCTTTTTAGCTGCGCTTAAGTGAAGCATGATAACTTCGCACTTTCCGTTCGGAACCGTTCTTTTTGTGGTATTGTTGCTGAATTCATTCGGTTTGCTGAATTGCGTATGGGCGAATTTTCTCTTTGTCAAATACAAGATTAGTAGAAGATCAGTATTTTATGGGAATTCTGGACTAAGTCTATATTTTAAAATATTACGAATTAAGATAGAAACTAGTTGACATCTTCATTCGTATATTTAGCTAGCGCAGCATTTATTTGTATCCAGCATTCCTGAAACCACTTTTACTTTTTTCCCTTTAGATTAAAACTTTATTTATCTATATTTATATCTAAACGAGTTGATTTGCAGAACTGCTTTCAGAGTGCTCAACAGTAAACTAAAGAGTGATATGTATCTATGTATGTTATTCATGGTATGGCGCTTTTATGTAAATTGTATTCTTGGCACAAAGGTAGTAGCGCCGTCTACAGGATTTATTTCGTTTTACCGGTTAGGGTTCTATTGTTCAGTGTTTGGTGGAACCGCACGATTCTACAGTTCTTGCTGGCATAACTGCCAGGATGGGTTTACATTAACGTCTTAACATAGAATTTTCTCGACTGTTAGGTACGCGAGTTATAAGAGGCGGCCAAACCAAAACCCCGGTGATGTGCTCGAACTCTTAAACTCAACACTACTTAATTAAATAGTTCAGTTGGATTAACATGAACAAAGGTTATTTATGCCTGTTAAGGTTCAAGTATTTAAATGTGATCTCCACTGCGTTAACCAAAGGATGGAGGATTGTGATCTTGAACTCCTTCGTGGTAAAAAAAAGCCAAGTTACCTGAACCTGGCCAGGAAACGTGTTCAATAAAGATTTAATATTCTGGCAGTTGCGTATTGCCTGGCTACGGTCTGGCCCTCGCGTATCAGTACAATTACCAGGGTACAATTTTCTTTCGTGGCTTAAACCTTTTGGAGACCTTTCCTTAATTAAACACTCTTAATTAATACAAAACGTTCAAACGTGTCCAAGCTATCGAAATATTAAAACATCCAAAATACGCAAGAGTAAATATAAAAATGGCTGCTAACAATTGTGTTGTTTCCTTGGGCAAGACGCTTTACTCTCATTATGCCTCTCTCCACATAGGTGTATAAATGGGTACTGGCGACCTTGATGCTCGATGTACTAGCATCCCATCTAGGGGGGAGAAGAAATACTCCTAGTTTCTTCAGGGTAAGCCTCGGCCTGTTGGGCCACAGTGACTTGGCTCGTATGCAGACATTTTTTAGTACTTTTGTAATTGCAAAAACTGAAACCGAAGTCGATGGCCAGAAAACGGCAGACATAAGACACGACAGAAATTTTTCACCTCTGAAAACTGCAAAAGCAAGCAAGCTTTTTCTAACTTTTGATAATTGTAAAGGAGGAATTGGGGAGTTATTTAATCGTTAAACCGGGTTTCACTTAATCTGGAACTCGCGCGTGTTAGAAAATCACTATACTTTAGATTTTTTTTTATTTTTCATTTTTTTTTTTCCTATTCGGTATAACTCAGAATCACTTGAGATTAAGGCTGTGATTAGTAGAAATGTTCTTCTTTTCAAGGTTTAAAAAGTAGTTTGGATCTTCATATCGACAACGCCCTATTTAGAGCAAATAACAACTTCTTCCAATTTGTCAACAACCACAAAAAAACGAATTACGCCTATTCGAAATGTCGTGTTACTGCCGTACCGAACTCAATTCAAGAATTAGTTTCGACTTATGCACGGCAGTAGCACGACATTTTACCCCATTCAGATCCACAGGCTGAATAAAGTTGACGACAACTACTTTTGTGCCGCGCGGTAGTAGCGCAACTTCGTTTCAAACGGTGTGCTCTTGCTGTGCGAAACTGAATTCATAATTTATTTTAATGAATTTTAAGTTATTCATCACCGTTTACGCAAGTGTTGGAGTTATTCAGAAAAAAAGGAATTGAGACCTGGCGTGGAGTCGCTGTTATCAAAAACACAGAGATAATTTGGTTTTAACAACTGGGTTGATTATGTGAGATGGTCACCGTAAAGAGATTAGAAAGTGCATTGTCTCACCACTCATTGCCGTGATCGAAAACGTGATCGAAAATTCTATTAAGCCAGAATGTTCAATGTGTAGTGATGTCAATATTTTTTGGAAGGTATATATACTAAACTGCGGGCGAATTTCACGAACATAAAGTGAAACAACAAGGACTCAATGAAAATAATCTCTGATACTAACCGAACACCGAGCTGGTTAAAATAACAATATACATTTCCTATGTATGTAATGGCGCTTTCCAGCTCTATTCTAAGAAAAAAGGGGCACGTGCCAAAACTAAGAATACATTTTCTCTTTTGAGGTCGCTGTTGCTCGGCCGAACATTGTACTGGTCTATAATGCAAGGTCCGATCCGCTCAGGAAACAAAGGATTAAGATTAAGTTAAGACTAATGTTATCCAGATAAGAAAACGTTTTTTTCTTCCAGCTCGTTTCTCTTGAGTGTGAATAAAATAACTTAAATGATCGATTTCTATCGTAGTTATAGCATCTGGACTTTCCAGATAACAAAACCCGTTTGAGAAAATCCATTCATGTTGAAAATCTTCCGGCGGGGCAAACTCACAAAAGGCAGCCTCATCTGCATATTTTATTTCCACCGAATTTCCAGCTTTAAATGGAAAACGTCCCACTGTTTTTAAGTACATCAAATGGGCCCTGTCTACCTCAAGTTTAATCGTCTCTTACAGGCGTTCAGTTTATCTCACCGCGCTTTTTTGCTATTTCTTTGCTCGCTATTTTATGCGCTGCGCTTTTGGAGGCAACAAATGGAAAAAAGAATTTGTCAGTTTCTTGACTGTTTCTCTCTGAAAACATACAATAGAAAACAAAATCTTGACGATTTACGTACACTGTGGGAGAAGCCAAAAAAGAGAAAGACCTGATTGGAGATTAGTATCTTAATGGATCTTGTTTCCTGGACATCGATGCAATCATCTTTAATTGTTCATTTAACTTACTGAAAAAGCACTACAGTAAATAGCAAGCAGTGATCGATTGGGATAATCCTTTAGACACTGTAGAAAACTCAGAGCGGACGAGTGTATAACTCGACAAAACTGAATGTTTCTAACATGATAGAGGAAAGTATTCCTTCGACATCAATACCAAAAGGTCTTAGCATTGCAGTTTCCGTGATGTTGTCGATCTTCATTTTGGCGGGAGCTTCTGGAAACGCTTTGGTGTGTAATCGGCTTCGAAGACGCCGTAACCTTCACAAAGTGCCACACTATTTGTTTGCCAGTCTTTCTTTGACTGGACTTCTAGCATCACTCTCTGGTATGCCATTTCTATTGATAACCACAATTGCAAATTACCTTCAGGTTGGCCATTTACCAGTCTTTGGAATGCTTGGTAAACTTGGCTTTGCTCTCTCTGTCGGCTGCATGACGCTGAACGCTCTAACTCTAATGGTAATGTCATTAGATCGCCACGATTGCGTTGTTCGCCCATTTAGTCGTCGTCTATCAATGCAAAATGTTAAGAAAATTCTGCTTGTCACTTGGCTTTTAGCCTTCATAATTACTGTTGTACTCCTCATATTATTAAGAGACGAGACCTCTGTTTGCTACAAATTGTTTCCTTATAATTTCTCTCAGTCTTTTAGTACTGAAGGATCTAATGTCATCCGAGTTTATGTAACAACAGTGACACAGCTAGATTCGCTAGCGATACTTTTAGTGATAATTACTTTCTTTCGTGTCGTAAAAAAGTTGCGCTCGCTTGTTATGACAAATTCATCTATTCGACAGCGCCAAGAGAAACAGCTTACATGGCTGACGTATGGAATCTGTTGAACTTACATTTTATTCAGGTTTTCCTTGATCGTTTGTAACATTGTCGCAAGCGCCGAAAAGTTTCAAGGGACGACGGTGAATACTGCGTTTCTTATAGCATGCACATTGTCGTTTTTTCACGTTTGTTTTAAATCCAGTTCTTCATTTTAAAATGCTCAGAGCCAGGCAACCAAGCCGTGTCTAAGCCCAAGCACAACGGAGAGGGGAGAACATTGAATTGGAGGAAGTAGCCCGAGAATAACACTGAAACGTGAAATAGAACACGACAACATCCTAAGATTATGTTAGAATCACTTTGCCGAAAGGTTGGAGTCACTTTGCAGAAAAAGAGCGAAAGTATGTTGTCAGACAAGGATGTAAATAAATTGTGTAAATAAGAAGTAGTGTTTACTAAATGTCTGATCGAGTTTACATGTACCCGGCCCTTTTTCCTCTTTCCTCCATCTCCCTTTCATTAACTCTTTTTCTTCCCACTTACTTTTCACCCGCATTCCTCTCTCTCTCAATCTCTACCTCTTTTCAGCCTCCACCCTCGATCCTTCCATAAACTACAACCACTAAGAAACAACGACCACTTTTTTTGTCACAAAAAATATTAATTTTTGGCCTAGTCCAGCTCATCCAGTATATAATGCCTTTCATATCTCTTGACCTTTTTGAAAAGAGGGTCTGGATAGGTGTGCTACAAGCTGAGTTATCGGTTAGATGTTTGGTAATTTTTCAGGTATCAGTTAAAATTGCATCGCATTATCATAGCCATTAGACGATCTTTCAGACCAGTAAATCCTAGCAGTGAATCTTGCTATCAGCCTCATTTCTCAGCCTACAGTTAAACAGTATATACGGACTCTCTAATTCCAAGGCAATAGACTTCCAATAAATTGGGTTTGTGTGTCGGGTATGTCAACAGAGTGTTACTACTAAGGTAATTTTACCTAAGGTTATTCGGAGGGAGAGAGTGTGTGTCATCAAGTTAAAACGTTAACAGAGAAAATCACAACCGCGAGGGATGTTTGAATTCCCGGTCTTAATTGGCATAGTTTTGACAGCGATTATTATTCTTGGTTTGCCACTTTGTTTTTGTTTCGACTGAGAGAATATATGAAACACTGGATACAGTGTTTCATCGGCTGTCTAAACATCTCGACTTTCGTCAAAAATACTATATAGTTTTTAGTTTGTTAATTTTCCCCTAATTGGTGTCCCCAAATTAGTAAGGGATTCTTTTTTCCCTAGCTAGATTGCTTTTGACACTTAAATAAAGTTTCTATCTATCTATCTATCTATCTATCTATCTATCTATCTATCTATCTATCTATCTATCTATCTATCTATCTATCTCTCTCTCTCTCTCTCTCTATCTATCTATCTATCTATCTATCTATCTATCTATCTATCTATCTATCTATCTATCTATTTAACAAATAGATTCCATGTTTTGTGATATTGTCACTTGACCCTTACCGTTTATAACTCCAAAATGTTGTTGCTAAATATGCGAAGGAACTTTAGCTCTGACCAGAAGGTCTTTAAGAGACTTGTCCTTCCTGTAGGTGACAATTGGCGGTTCAGAATATATTTGACCGAGTCTATTGGTCTCAGTTATAATGTTCCATAAGAACCTTTCTTAGGTTAGGCGTAGCTGGACTCAAAGTCGTGATGTAAATCAAAACATTTCTGGATGTTTTTGTTTTGTAGAGCCTCGTTTCATAATAAGGTTAAGAGTGGCTTACAAGAAGTATGAGACGCTTTTATTCTGAGTCAATTCGACAGTTGCAACCTCGCGGCCCAATTAAAGATGAATTTAAACGCATTAAAAACAATTAATCTTTTCAAAAAGCAAAATCACAGTCTTTGCCTTAGAAAACAATGATTTCTGGTTGCAAACAAACACCACTTCAATTAACGAAAACATTATTTAGGCTGAAGATCTGTTGTACTAATTAACTACCGATCTCGTACGCTTGCACGCAGATTCACTCTATATGAAAAATACTAGGGATGTTTGGTTCACTCCAGAACAACACACGTATTAATTAAATCGACTGGACGACCCTTTCAGAAGGAATGCCTAATTGGACGGCAAAAGTGCATGTTCCTGCCATGATCTTTCGACATCAATACCAAGAAGTCTTGCCATCGCGGTCTCCGTGATGTTGTCGATATTCATTTTGGCGTTAACTTTTGGAAACGCTTTGGTCTGTAATCGGCTTCGAAGTCACCGTGAACTGCACAAATTAAAGTGCCTCACTATTTGCTCGCTAGCCTTTCTTTGACTGGACTTCTAACATGGCTCTTCAGTTTGCCGTCCTTTTTAATAGCAGCAATTGTCAATTACCGTCAGGCTTCCCTTTTACCAGTGCCTGAGAGGATTTCACGAAAACTCAGACCCCGAAAACTCAGACCGCAGACCTCAGACCCCGAAAACTCAGACACCTAAGATTAAAAAAAAAAGATTTACATTATTTGAGAAAATGATTTTAATTGTAAATTTGTCTCAGTTCTTATCACCTGGTGTTTTATGGTCACGCAATGTTCACAGGCAATATCCTGAAAGAAGCGGTTTATCGCTGTTGCGTCGATCAAACAGCTGAAACAGTGAAAAACTAACAAGATTTAAACCAACAGCCAACATTTTGAAGGCATTTGCTGGTAAATATTTTACCAAAGAATTAGAAGACACAGAGTCGCTTTAATGTTGTTCAAATTGAAGTCAATTTTGCATCCACCACCTTTGTAAAACCCCGTTTTGAGCTGTAACTTATATTTCGTAGTGAAAAGCTAACGTAAGCGACCAAAATGATACCGGAAGTAGCTGTGACCATTTTTGGGGTTACCCAGCTTGACTTTTCCTTTGTTTTTAAGCTCTTGTAAGTGACCTTTTAGAGTCTTTTACAAATAAATAAACACTTGAATGAAACATCACACTGCGCTAATGGTTATTTTGCTGTAAAAATTACTGAATGTAGAAGTCTCGCCGTGTGTATATCAGATCTAAAGACACTTAGTAAGCAGTTATTTCTTTCTTTTTTATTTAACAGATTATTAATGAGTCTCTGAAGTTCTCCTAAGAGACCATCCGCCATTATTTTACCATGCAGTTGATTACGAAAGGTCATAGACCCTTTGCATAAATGGCGCCTAAATTTGAATAACAATACTGATACATCCTTAGCCTCACATTCAAGTGAAAATTCCTTTGTCTTGAAACATGAATGTGAGGCTAAGGATGTACCAAGTATTGTTATTTAAATTTAGGCGCCATTTATGCAAAGGGTCTATTCTTGTAAGCAACCAGCTTTAGCTAGGACCTTTTTTTTTCGAATTTGCGAGCTTGTCGCTTACGAGAGCTCCGACTGTAGTTTGTGATTCTTCCCTCTTGTTTTCAGGTCTAACATCTCAGGAACTAGAGGATAAAGTTGAAGAGGCCCTCATATTGTGATGACATGGATATAACAGAAAGATATAGCTAGAATAATACGTTCTGTGAGAAAGTATAACATTTCTTTTGGTGCGATTTTGGAGTGAAATTATTTTCTTAACAAAAAACCAGAACTGTTACTGTATGGCTGAAGATCAAGAGGCATTATTGGAGGTTGTACATTTCCTAGGTCTCGGTGACAAGAAACTCATATCGGAATTATTGCAGATAATCAAAAAATAACTATCTTAGAAAAGAATTATTTTACAATTTAACCCAATTAATACTCTCGTTTGCAATACGGTTGTTGGCCAGTGTTTTACCTTACGTTCAAGCTACTTTCTCAAAAGATATCGATCTCTTTTTATTAAGATTTCTGTTGCCGAATTAAGTAGACGCACACTTAAGGAAACGCAAATAAAACCAGAAAGTACTGTCTTGACCCTGTTCCGTGGGAGTTGACTTTTATGTTATGTCATAGCCCATTAATATTATAGTACAATTATGAATGACTAAAGAAAGCCACACATCGTTTGGCGTAATGTGGGGGGACACAACCATGCGGTTGGCATGGGGGTGAGAAGAGACTTTAATTTGAGTGACCTTTTAAAGCCTCACTTGTCACCAGCACTACTGCACTGGAAACGGGCAAGAGTATTGGCAAGTCAACTTAATCACAATATAACAATAGCAAGAACGCTGACCTTTCAAGACTCTCTTATCACCAGCACTACCCTTCACTGGAAACGGACAAGAGTATTGGCAGGTGAAATGTAAACGCGTGACCTTGAAAAACTGACTTATCTCCCCGGCGCTGGGTAAGCCAGCACCGGATCGGACTAGACTATTGGCAGGTCGGCACAAATGAAAGGGGAAAGACGTTGCCCAAAGCTCGTGGGAAGTCGCTACCTAAAAAATTAGCCGCCAACCCCCAGGAGGTGACCCCTATAGGTTTATTGACAAACAAGTCATCCTCCACACAGGGATGGAGGGTGGGAATTTTCTTTACTTTGAATCAAGCTTACTAAGTACAGCACACCACCGAAGGAATGTGCTTTTACAGTGAATAATGGTGCCTTTACAGCTAGACATGACTATGGGTGTAACCAATAGAAAGCTGCCATGATGCAGATCATATTGTGGTAAGACTAGACAATCTTTCCCAACACTCGACTCAATAAAGCATTCAAGAATCTCACTTGATCTCTGCGAATGTCAAACATAATTTGACTACGTGCTAACATAGTTAAATACAATAAGTAACTGTTTTCGAGGTTTGCACTTCACGCTCCATGCATGAACTGTCGATACGAAGTAATATCATTTTGACTGTAGATATTCAGGGGCCAACCGTTATAGAGTTGTGAACATCATAGCATAGGTTGTTACTAGCCTTTAATGACTGTTTTCGCCAGCCAAGTGCCTGGAACAGCTTATCACTTGACTTAGCTGGGTTTCAAGTCCCTCTTTTAGTCGTACCTTAACCTTCCCCGCTGCCAAGCTAAAACCAAAAGGCTTTTAAACTCAGATTCAGATCACTCAGAGTTTATTTTTATGTATGTTACTCAGGTCTCCCGCGGCTAATCTTGCCACGCGTGTTGCTTATATGTTTTCGTGGAGAATGAAAATGCGTGTAAGGCTAGGTGAATAAACTTTATTTAGACAGGGTAGCCCATTTAGCTCTAAGTCTGGTCTTCATAGGGTCTTGCATCTGAAAGTTATATAGATTAAAAGTATAAAATACAATTATATATGAAAATTTAAGAACAGTTACAACCAACTACTAAGACTAGAAATATTTTCATTTTTTTAAATGTACTTTTGTTGTCATAAATATATTAAGAAAAAATGCTGAAATATAAAAAGGCTGGAATTTTTGAAGCCGAAAGTGAACTAAAAAAACTTGAGAGAGACTACCTTTGGAATAAGGGCTAAATGGAAATAAAAGCTGTAATCTTCACCGTCTTTATCTAGCTTATACAAGTAGGTGCAGTCTATATTAAGAAAACAGACATATATCAACTCCTGTTTTATGACTTGAATTAGGAATAAAACTGAAACACAAATGAAAGGTGCTGACTGTGTTAAAAGAAAGACTTCATGGCCAGTCGAAATTGAAAGCTTATCCCACGGATCGAAAGTATGATAGTTCTCGCGTCAGTGATATTTTTGTGAAGGAGATTTCACTTCAGCTGATGCAGACTACAACCTCGAAACCCATTCTTAGTTGAACTTAAACTTCGGAACGCTTTTTGGACTTTTGAAGCCTTTTTGGAAAAGTAAGTACAGTGTATTCTGAAAGTTCTGTTCCAAAGAAGTGTTTTATATTTAAGATAATCTATGCCATTTTAAAAGGAGATGTATTATTTTTGGCGTTTTTAAACTGCTCAAGAATATACACCCAGCAAATTCAACTGAGTAGGCATTGTGACGCCTGGCGTTGTAGGCCTATACACAATACTGCATGGGATAAATATACCATACTGGAGTGGAAAAGTAAATTCATTCTCAAGGACTCCAGTTAATCGTTATAGTGATAAAGTGAACATATTGGATTTACTTTTTTTTTTCTTGTCAACATTTATCTATCTATTTTTGGTTTAAGCAGCTTCATTGTAGTTAACGGTTGAATAACAAAGAAAAAAAATTAGCAAACGTTTGTCAGTGACCGGCTATTTATTGCAGGAAAAATTTCTCTTGTGGACATAACTGTTACGTTTGTAATTATTCATATCCTGAACAGAAGTGAAGTGGTGAGTAGAACCTTAATTTTTTTCACTCTTCTTTACTTTTAGTCACCTGACACTTTCTTGACAAAATCTAATCAACCTTCATATAGTTGACTGTGTTATCGGTTTTCTTCCAACAAAGTTTTTCGACTCAATAGATCATAAAATTGTCAATGATAATCCGAACAATCATGTTTGGCTGCGAATATCGTCATTCAGAATACAATCATTCAACTTGTGCGGCTTTAACCTGCAGTATGAGTGTTTGGGCACTTATTTCAAATAAAGCTCCGCCAGTTTTAGTTACTGTCATTTTTCGTGCACAAAATGCAGAATGAAAATGACAGATTTTAAGTTTTAAATATTTTCAATAGCCTCTACCATTATCGTCAGTTGCAATAAACTAATTTTATTTTTGAACTTCTAAGTTTGAAGAAAACAGTAAAAAGAAGAGACCGCGACTAAACAATACAGTGTAGAAAAAGTTAGATACCGTACATTGAAAAAACATTGAACAGCAGTGATTTTTTGTTGTCTTTTTTAAGGAAGATCCCTTTTGCTGACCCAGTCTGAACTGGACGTTATTTTGATTTTAACATTCCTAGAAACGGTAAGGACAGTCAGTAATAAAACAGAATCGATAAAAGACATGGTCCATTTGAATTTCTTGTTTGATGGTTTTACTGTGAATTTACTGATAATATTTATTAATGCTCCATTGTACTGTGGTCCTTTCTAGGGGAAGACCCCCGTTCCTGACGCAGATCGAGTGGGATCTTATTCGGTCTCTTACATCCCAAATGAAGGTTAGAGAAGTAAGTAGGCTTGGTCACTATATGTATTCAGAGTACATGCATACGTGTTGTACAAATAGAGGAAGAAATTGTTTGAATTTTCAGTGCAGACATTTATACAATAAACGTCCATCCTGGACGACTTTCAGTTTTGTTTGTTGTTCTTCCCCTGTGGTCTTGATTTGTTCTGTCCTCCTGGTGTGTTTTCTTTCAGTCTTTTTCTTATTTTGTTATAATTGTCATACCTGTGCACTTATTTTCGGCTGTAGCTTTCAGTTTTGCGCGTTGAACTTTGTCTTTCATTAAAATTTTGAAATTTGAGCTACCTTAGTCAGCGAATTGTAAACTTAATGCGCTTATCTTCATCTGTTTCTTTATAATAAATAATAATAATAAATAGATTTATATAGCGCCATATCCTAACTGCTCTATGGCGCTTTACAACACTGTATTAAGGAAATAATGACTACATTAAAAGATAATTAAGACAAAAATCACATGGATTTCTCCTTTGTTAAGTCTGACATCCTTTGCTATATTTCAATTCAATTCGTCCTTATAGTTGAACTATACTGGGGGGGGGGGCGGGGGGGGGTAAAACATTACACAATAGACAACCATCCTAGAAGACTTTTAGTTTTGTTCGTTCGTCCTCCCCTATGGTCCTCTTTTGTTTTGGTTTCCTCGTTTGTTTTCTTTCAGTTCAATTTTGGCATGGACTATTAAGAAATTCAAGTCTAAGTAAACCTGAAACGATTTTGTTCGTTATCCCACAGATAAAGTCACCTGGTGTGAAGTGAGACTGTCGCCTTTAATTTTGTATTCTCTCAACAGCGTAAAGGAAGTGGTGAGTAAAACCTTGATACCATTTAATTTTGATTTTCAATTCAGTACTAAACAAGCAAAGGGAACGTTTAGCTATTCCTTGTTTCTCAATGAAATAATTAACTCAGAATTAAAACGGCGAGACAGATTTATCATAGTCGCTAACAATCTTTTACTAATGGGAGGATTCCATCACATAACGTGGTTTTCAGAAAGGTGCTATAAAGATTAAATATACAAAAGGTTGAAAAGTACTATATATAAGACAACTTACAAACTGACAAAAACTGCAATTAAAACTAGAAGCTGATATATAAAGATATTGTCAATGGGGTTAAAAATAATTAAATTGATAAAAACTGATTAAAACAAAGAAGGAAAACTACAAAAATCTTACCGATAGGATTAATTAAAAAATCTCGCAAACACGTTTCGCTTAAAAGTAGCAATATTCGGTGCATTTCTTGTCTCTCTCTCTCTCTAATTTATCTCTCTCTCTCTAATGATGTTTCACCCAGCAGCAATTTCAGGCTTCTGAAATTTCGAGTTACATTGCTGAAAAAAAATTCATGTAAAAGTTTGTCGTGTTATTCTTAAGTTGAAGATGTATTAACACGACGAATTCCAACCAAAAACAAGAGCTTGTGCCATGCAAAATACAACAGCACGATGCTTGCGTCGAACGAAAGTCTTTGTTAACTTACCCAGAAATTAAAAGTTTGCATTTGATAGAGCGAGTTTGAATCAATTTTTTGAACGATGAATCGACCTCGTAGCTCAGTCGGCAGAGTAACGGTAGATCTAATCCGGAGGTCGTCGCTTCGATTCCCACTGAGGTTAAAATAATATTTTCTTTACCTGGTGTGGTTCCCTGATCCCCTTTATTAGGGCTAACGCCCGGTGGGTCTTTGCTGGGTTTCACATCTCACTTTAATTTACCCTTCAGAGTTAATTCTCTGTTCCACCATTTGTGTTCATAGTGCTACGCGGCACAACATCAATACTACAGATAGTTCTTTTTTAAAATGTGATCTTAACACTGCCACATATAAGTTAAGATTGCAATTACTTTTACTTCCTCAAATTATTTCTAAACTAAGTCAAGAGCTGTTGGCGGCGATTTTGGTCTAGTTTGCGACATACATAAAGATAAAAAGGGCGGCATTCCCAGTACTCATTCAAAGTCGAGTGATGAAGTAGAGATCTTAAAGGAAAATTTTGAACTGACTGACATTTGGCGTGTTTTCAAACCAGATGACAGACGTTTTACTTGGAGAAGGAAAAAACCAGAAATTCAATGCCGTTTAGATTTTTTCCTTATTAACAACACCCTCTGTCCAGCTACTAGCAGTGGTCCTCAGAATTCTTCCAGCTTAATGGAGGCGTTAGGCAAGGATGCCTGCTTTCCCCTTATCTCTTTATTTTATGCGTGGAAATACTAGGTAATGCTATTAGGAACTGTGTTCAAATTAAGGGGATTTGTGTTTTAGACGCGGAATGCAAAATAAGTCAGTACGCAGATGATACTACATTAATTTTAGATGGTTCACAGAAATTGATGCAGCAGTCTTTCAGATTGCTAGATTATTTCGCATCCATTTCCGGTCTTAGAATTAATTATGAGAAAACAGAGGCACTTTGGATCGGCGCCATGCGTTTTCAAAGAAGAAAAATAACAGCTTACAAGAATATTTCGTGGCCTTCCTACAAAGTTAAAGCTCTGGGAGTCTGGTTATCTACCATCAAAGAATAATCTATAACATTGAATTATGAAGAAAAAAAGGAGACCATTTCTAAAACAATTGAAAATTGGCAGTTTAGGAGACTAACGCTTCTCGGGAAAATAGTGGTTATTAAGAGCCTACTAGCTTCGCAGTGAGTTTATATTATGTCTCCGCTCCCTACGTCGAGTAGTCATCTGAAAGACATAAACAATCTGTTGTATGAATTTCTATGGGATGGCAAACGGGACAAAATTAAACGAGTAGAAATGATCAATGATTACGCAACTGGCGGACTTAAATGTTGGACATTCAAATTTTCAACCGCGCCCTGAAAGCGAAATGGATTCAAAAGTACTTAGACCCAAGTAACAAAGGGAAATGAAACCTTTTTCAGGACTTTTTTTCTCGCAAAGTATAATGCTAATTTACTTATTACTGGTAACCTAAATGTCAATGATGTTGCCTCGCTGGAAATAGATGATCCTTTTACTAAAGAACTGATTGAAATTTGGTCGTGTCTTAATTTAAAAAAAAAAACAGCCCCCTGATCTCTCTAATATTCAAATCTGGCATATCATTTCCGAAACCACCTACTTGATGAAAATTTCCATTTTTTTAACCTTTGATGCCTTTAAGGAGAAATTTTCTGTCAAAACTAATTTCCTCCAGTATATATATCAAGATTTAAGTAATCTGCTGGCTTCAACGGAGTTTTGTAATGTAGCCTATAAAACGCTTATCAAGCAAATAGCTTCTATTCCACGTAAAAGTCAAAGCAAATGGCTCTTAGATTGCAACTCTCAATCCGTGGACTATATAGATTGGCGTAGCTCATACAGTTTGGCTTTCTTGTGCACCCGGGAATCGAAATTGCGAACCTTTCAGTTTAAATTCCTTCATAGAAGAATAGCTACAAACAGTTATTTATTCAAAATCGGTATCGCTGCTGATAGCCTTAGCAGTTTCTGTAAAAAAATACCCGGAAACTATTTTACATTTGTTCTGGGAATGTATTTTTGTTCAATCTTTTTAGAATGAAATTAAACAGTGGATGAGCAAAAGGCCAAGTTTTCCGAACGATGTTTTCTCTTTTCACTCCTTTCTAGGTTTTGTTGATAACGCCTCAAATATTTTGTCCCACCACTTTCTCCTTATCTGCAGATATCACATCCACTAGTCCAAATCGATGCGCCTTTTTCCATCACCAGCTCTTTGCATACAGAACTTTGTAACCTGCTTAGAAGTGGAGTGACGTTATGCTCTTCAAAATGGAAATTTAGAGAAATTCAATGTGAAGTTGGGGCCTTTATACGTGAAAATAGTAAATATAATAAACATAAAAAGTATAGTCTCGCAACACTTCAAAGGAAAACGTCTTAGAAATTTTAAAAAATGCAACTAATGGACTTGGCGTCACATTTCTTTCAACTGTAATTTTCATTTAACGCTAGCAGAAGTGCTTGACATGAACAACATAGACGAAGTTACACAAGCTATCTCTATCGGCCTCATAGTTGCTTTCTTCCTTCTCAACACCAATCGAGTTCTAAAGAGCATCGAAATATGCAAGGAATGCTTAGCCATCTTCAAACAAGGAGCAGGCATCAAAGACGATAAACTAGCGAAATCACTGTACAAGGGGGTATATTTGATGATGTCAAATGCTTATCGTGCTATCAATGACAGCACAAATACGATACGATGCACAGAAAAAATCCTCCAGATTTACCGTGAAAGTGGAGAAGAACTTGAACAGTGTGAGCTAAGCTTCAAACTAGCGAAATTGCATTTCAGTCAAAGAAAATACGCAGAAGCAAGAGAACTCTACGACAATGCACTGAAAATAAGCACAAAAATCGGTTACAGAAATGGAGAAGCCTCCTGTTACACAAACCTTGGAGCTGTGTATGGATCAGTTGGCGAATATGACAAGGCGAGAGAACATCTAAGTAAATCACTTGCCATCATGAAAGAAATTGGTGACAAAAATGGGGAAGCCTCCTGTTACGCAAACCTTGGAGCTGTGTATCAATCAGTTGGCGAATTTGACAAGGCGAAGAAACATCACGAGAAATCACTTGCGATCTTGAAAGAAATTGGTGACAAAAATGGGGAAGCCTCCTGTTACACAAACCTTGGAGCTGTGTATCGATCAGTTAGAGAATATGACAAGGCGAAAGAACATCTCGAGAAATCACTTGCGATCAAACAAGAAATCGGTGAAAGAAATGGAGAAGCCGACTGCTACGGAAACCTTGGAGCTGTGTATCAATCAGTCGGAGAATATGACAAGGCGAAGAAACATCTAAGTAAATCACTTGCGATCGTGAAAGAAATTGGTGACAAAAATGGAGAAGCCTTCTGTTACTTGAACCTTGGAGCTGTGTATCAATCAGTTGGAGAATATGACAAGGCGAAGAAACATCACGAGAAATCACTTGCGATCATGAAAGAAATCGGTGAAAGAAATGGAGAAGCCTCCTGTTACCTAAACCTTGGAGCTGTGTATCAATCAGTTGGCGAATATGACAAGGCGAAGAAACATCTAAGTAAATCACTTGCGATCGTGAAAGAAACTGGTGACAAAAATGGAGAAGCCTCCTGTTACCCAAACCTTGGAGCTGTGTATCGATCGGTTGGCGAATATGACAAGGCGAGAGAACATCTCGAGAAATCACTTGCGATCGAACAAGAAATCGGTGAAAGAAATGGACAAGCCGACTGTTACAAAAACCTTGGAGCTGTGCATCGATCAGTTGGAGAATATGACAAGGCGAAGAAACATCTAAGTAAATCATTTGCGATCATGAGAGAAATTGGTGACAAAAATGGAGAAGCCTCCTGTTACGCAAACCTTGGAGCTGTGTATGAATCAGTTGGCGAATATGACAAGGCGAATGAACATCACGAGAAATCACTTGCGATCATGAAAGAAATTGGTGACAGAAATGGAGAAGCCTCCTGTTACCCAAACCTTGGAGCTGTGTATCAATCAGTTGGCGAATATGACAAGGCGAATGAACGTCTCGAGAAATCACTTGCGATCATGAGAGAAATTGGTGACAAAAATGGAGAAGCCTCCTGTTACGCAAACCTTGGAGCTGTGTATCAATCAGTTGGCGAATATGACAAGGCGAATGAACGTCTCGAGAAATCACTTGCGATCATGAGAGAAATTGGTGACAAAAATGGAGAAGCCTCCTGTTACGCAAACCTTGGAGTTGTGTATAAATCAGTTGGCGAATATGACAAGGCGAATGAACATCTCGAGAAATCACTTGCGATCATGAAAGAAATTGGTGACAGAAAAGGAGAAGCCTCCTGTTACACAAACCTTGGAGCTGTGTATCAATCAGTTGGCGAATATGACAAGGCCAAGAAACATCACGAGAAATCACTTGCGATGATGAAAGAAATTGGTGACAGAAATGGAGAAGCCTCCTGTTACTTGAACCTTGGAGCTGTGTATCAATAAGTTGGCGAATTTGACAAGGCGAAGAAACATCTCGAGAAATCACTTGCGATCATGAAAGAAATTGGTGACAAAAATGGAGAGTCCTCCTGTTACACAAACCTTGGAGTTATGTATCGATCAGTTGGAGAATATGACAAGGCGAAAGAACATCTCGAGAAATCACTTGCGATCAAGCAAGAAATCGGTGAAAGAAATGGAGAAGCCTCCTGTTACGCAAACCTTGGAGCTCTGTATCGATCAGTTGGCGAATATGACAAGGCGAAGGAACATCTCGAGAAATCACTTGCCATCCAAACAAAACATGGTAACAAGCAAGGACTAATTAGGTGTTTAAATAAACTCGCCGCTTTATTTTACTCTCTCGGTAAATATCCCAGAGCTAACGAATGGAATCAAAAAGCACTTATCATCGCATCAAAAGTTGGAGACAGAGCCGAAAAAGCCGCCTCTTTATCAGCGCAAGGAGCTATCTTGTACTCAATTGGTGACTGTGTCAAGGCTAAAGAATGTTGCGAAGAAGCAATTGCGATCAGTAAAGACATTGGATACCAAGAAATAGAAGCCTTTTCCATCTTATTGTTAGGCCGCGTTTTGCTTAAAGGTGGCGAACGTGTTAAAGCTGACAAACAGTTCAACAAGTCGCTTAAGATAAGTGAGGACATTGGCGACATTGAAACGCAATACCAATCACTCAAGGCACTAGCAGGCATAAGATTACGAGAAGGAAAGATTCAGGAAGCTACGTCATACTTACTTACTGCTATCAAAAAATGCGAGACAATCCGTGGCTCTCTACGAGATAACGATTATTGGAAGATCTCTTACACGGATATCAATATTTCATCCTACCATATACTCTGTACACTGCTTTGTCAAACTGGAAATCCCAAAAAAGCTTTGTATGTTTCAGAGCTTGGAAAAGCCAGGGCTTTAGCGGATTTAATTTCAGCTCGGTACTCTGTGATGAATCAAGTCTCCGCTAATCCCGAAACATGGGCTGGTATTGAAAACATCATGGACAAAGAACTTAATTGTTCTTGTCTATACGTCTCCTATTGTCTTGACAGGATATATTTCTGGATTCTTAAAAACAACGGACTCCAACATTTTCGACAAATAGAAGGAAAGGAGATTATTACTTACGACAAATCTGTTAAAAATCTGGACGACTTTTTTGCCACTAAAAGCTTTAGAAGTTTTGGTATGTCACCACGGCCAACAGAGTTAAACCAGGATGACTCTTTGAATGCTATACAAGGTAAATCCAATTCCTGCGAGGATGATAGCCATGAAGTTTTCCGAATTGGAAATGAAAGTGAAGAAAACCAAGGACCCAAAATGAATCTTTCACTGTGTTACAAATTAATCATCGCTCCTGTGGCTGACTTCCTTGACGGCTCTGAAGTCATCGTTGTTCCCGATCGTTCTTTATACAACATTCCATTCGCCGCGTTGCCTGATGAAAGTGGTAAGACCTTATCAGAAACTTTCAAGATCCGCCTCGCTCCTTCTTTAACAGTTCTCAGGCTCATCCATGACAGTCCAGCAGACTATCACAGTCAGACCGGTGTACTGATAGTGGGGAATCCTGATGTTGGCAAGGTGATTTTCAAAGGATGTCTTAAGTCCATTTCGCGACTGCCTGGTGCAGAAAAGGAAGCGAAAATGGTAGGAAAAAGCTGGGTGTTGAGCCTTTAGTAGGACAGCAGGCCACTAAGCAGGCTGTACTTGAAGCCATGGAATCGGTAGCTCTAATACATTTGGCTGCTCACGGTGATAGTGAAAGAGGAGAAATTGCCCTGGCACCTTCCATTCGCATTCCTAATGGTATACCTGTAGAAGAAGTCTACTTATAGACAGCATGTGATATTTCACAAGTTCAAGTGCGAGCTAAACTGGTAGTCCTTAGCTGTTGCCATAGTGCAAGTGGACAGATTAAGGCCGAGTGAGCTGTCGGAATTGCTCGAGCATTCCTGGGATCTGGCGCACGTTCCGTGTTGGTGTCACTGTGGGCTCTGGATGACAGCGCAACAGAGCAGTTAATGAGTCATTTCTACGATCATCTTGTTCGTGGGGAAAGTGCTAGTGACTCTCTTCACCAGGCCATGAAGTGGATGAGATGTAACGGCTACTCTGACGTGAAGGATTGGGCGCCTTTTGTACTGATTGGAGATAACGTGACGTTTGATTTTGGAAAGTAAGGTAAGATTATTATGATTTTTTTTTAAAATATCTTTCTCTTTTCTAACAATTTTTCCTGGTAATTGTTCAGTGTTTTTGCTGAGGGTTTATCGATCAAGCTAAGTGTAGGTTCAAAAAGCGTTAAGTGCACCACATCTGATTATTTCTTTTATTTTTTGTTGTGCTGCAACGGACATGGTGTTTTCATGCATGAATTACCTAACCTAAAATGCAGCTTACACACCGATTTTCGGATATAAAACGAGTTCTTTAACTGAAATTGTACAGTTGAACTGCTTATTGCATGGTTCGAGCTGAATAAAGTCGGCGAATGACAGTTGTTTTATTCTATACTATGTATAAACTTCTTCGAAAGCCACAAGCCTATGTTGTTTATCAAGAGTGTTTTTTCTTTTGTAATCACGAAGAACGTTTGAGAAATTAAGTAGTACAACCACCAGGCTAATGTCGAGGAACATTAATTTATTTCTTTGCTTATTTACTTGCTTTGAATTTTGACATAGATTTTAACTGCGGCGACATAAGAATATAAGCAATGAGATTCATCTTTGACTGAAAAGGCTGACCACAGACCTTATTAATAAAAATACATGCATGTATAATTTTTAATTTGTTTGAATATTTGTCTTTGTTTTTCAGCTGTTTTTGTTGGACTGATTGATCACAAGAATTAAGTGAGAAGCATGAAGTGCGATGACCTCAAGTGATAGTTTTCAACCCGGGTATGCTCTAATTAGTAATATGACTTGCCCTTCAAAGTTTCAGTGGTCCCTTTTAACAAAATTTTCTCTGTAGAATTGGAACTGGGATAATATACAACACTTTGCCCTTTTTAACGTTTTGTTTAAGATAGTTTTATAATAGTTTTACACTACCAAGTATACAATTATTCTACCGGAGCAAGTTATTTTCAGTTTAAAATAGGGAGCCTTTAATTTTTATAATATTTACTACTTGACATTACAAACGATATCCGATGGAGTAAATCACTTAAAGGGGCTCAGTCACGGTATTTTGAACTATATTGAGCATCGACAAAATTACCGTTAAATTGAAGGAAACCTGAAAATAATACTTTACAAAGATAGAAAAACATCAAAGAGATCACGCTAAACTATAACTACAAAAATGGTTAAGGATGGAAAAGATTGACGCGGATTACAAACAACGAGATTGAGACTGAATTAGGTTAAACTTTGTCGAGCTAATATCAAAGACAGTAGAATCGCAGAACTTATAGTATTAAAGCACTTTCTGATGTTGTTGACAAACTAAAACAAATTATATGAGCTAGTTTCCATAAAGGAACAAGGATGGTTCAAGATGGAGAAGATTGACACGGACTGCAAACAATGAAATTGAAAAGTTTAGCTAAACTTTTCAAACCGTTCAACCGCATTCTCGTCCCCAGAGCCCACGATCCTTCTGGCCTGCGGCAGGAAATCGAGAGCTCTGGGAGCAACCATTTCAGGCATGCGCCGTAGATGCAGACTACGTGAGACCGGATGGGCAGAATTCGGTTATTTCGATTGTTATTTCAGAATGGTTGCTCCCAGAGCTCTCGTTTTCCGACCGCTGGTCAAGGGGAACGAGGCTCTGGGAACGAGATTGGTTCAACCGTGACTGAGCCCCTTTAAGAATTTCGAAGAACAATTTCCTCTGCAAAATTTCATTTCACATTTAAAATACATGTTATATTGCATGGAAGTGTCAGAGTTGCGTGAGTTACCCTTTTTTTTTGTTTCATAATCTTAAAATTCCTATTACTCCGAGTGACGAACAGTCTAAAGTGACATAACCGTTTTATCGATATTACCTCGTTCTCCGCCAATTTGAAAAATACTTTCTTACGAACGCCAGTCATTTAACAATTTTCCAGCGCAAATCTAAACCATGCGAATTTGGTTCTGAACTAAAAACGTTCTGGTATTGAAATGGAAACAAATATCTGTCTAACTCGTGCAAGACAGTTATCATTGTAATAAATCAAAAATGCAACCTTTTTTTCAAGATATAATGATGACATAAATTCATTGGGGACATCTTTTCGTTCTTATTAGCAAAACGAGTTGTCTTATTGGTTACAATCTTCTTCGCTTTTCTTCGCTTCGTAATCCGTATCAGCTTTGGCTTTGTGTTTCTACGTTTCTTGTTTTGTACTGAAACATTTGTGCTACTTTCTTGTCCAATCAGGAGTAAAGCCAAGCAATCGTGACTCGCTCACGCACGTTTTCTCGCGCTTTACGTCAATCGAGTGGTTACCTTGACATTTGATTGGCTCACTCGACTGCTCTTGTCGTTTGTGACTGGTTACTTTA
>JAHPZR010009824.1:0-11930 GCA_019787425.1 Platygyra sinensis
TAGAGTGAGTTCCTTGAAAACGCTATCATTGTGGACTTTTGTAGTTCGTAAATATGAAACCACAAACGTATGACCGTGGAAGCAGAAGACAAGCATCAATAGATCAGATACATGTTTATGCTCATACAGCGTAACTTATAGCAGTGAACAGTAAAATCCGGGTTTCACATTTGCATGTACCTTGATGAATGTCTTGTCTCATGAATAAAATCTGAAAATGTATGTTACTG
The DNA here is from genome assembly GCA_019787425.1 of Platygyra sinensis. Taxonomy (NCBI): domain Eukaryota; kingdom Metazoa; phylum Cnidaria; class Anthozoa; order Scleractinia; family Merulinidae; genus Platygyra; species Platygyra sinensis. The sequence goes on from JAHPZR010009824.1 coordinate 231, forward strand.
CTAGCGCTTGCAAATTTATTTCTTGTTACTCCCGTCCGATGAACAGTAAAAAAACTCGCACTAGTCCCTCACTTCCAAGGAACGCCTTCCAGATTTTTTTAAAAGCATTCGTGTACACTACATAAATCATATGGGTTGAGAACACTTTTCGTGCATACCACATGATATATAAACGGATGCAACGAGGAAAGATCGAAGACTCGACGGTATTTGCCCACTGAAAGATTTTAACAGTCAAATCATACAAGTCTCTTTTGGGAATTGAGAGACAAAAGAAACTTAAAAAAATTACAATTTTCGCCTGAAAGCCTTAGAGCCATGTTAGAGTATTGGAATATTGAACTTGGTCTATTAGCGACATCCTGTGGAATAACACTGAATTTGAAACTACACTCAAAATGCAGTTTCTTTTCGATAATTGTAAACCTGTATATCTGGGAGAGTTCATTACTCATCCATCTGCAAGACCAAGTGGTCAAAACTGTAAGTTTCTTTTACACTTGTAGGTGATCTGAAGCTAGAGAGAAGGCAAGGGTATCACTGGTGTCTGGGCATTGAATGTAAGACAATCATATGCATTTAAAGTTACTGTAGGTAAGTTTGTATATTAATAATGCTGACACAATGAAAACAGCATTGATGTGCTTAAATTCACACACACAAAATCTACTGTAACAAGGAAAAGGAACAGAATATTGCTGAAGCTGAAGAAGAAGAAAGTCCTGAGACTGAGCAAAAACATGAAGAGCTGGACTCAGTCAAAGAAGATGGAGAGGAAAGCACTGGTTAGTTGTAAACACAATTTTTGAGATGTCTACTCTAAGTGGGAAGAAAAAATGCATTGTGCATTTCCAGAAAGAATCCATACTCCCCCCACAGAAGGGATTAGAATTTCCTGGGGGTTGGGGGGTTCTGTAAGGCCAAAAATTTTAAAGAAACAGGGCTCAAAGTTTATTTTTGGCTTTAGGAGCACTTGTGTGACCAGGTGTAAATTTTTAGGTGCACTGCCGAAATTTTAGACGCAGAGTCAAAAGTCAAAAATTTTTGGCGCACAGCTTCAAATCCTTGTAACACCTACTCCAGAAGAATACTTATTAACGCTTGAAAAAGAATGACTCAGGCTTTGTGCTGCAATATGGGCCTATTCTGGCAGTATTGAGCACAACGAAAACAAATAAAAGAATCAGGATATTTCACACAAGAGTTAAGCTGAGATATTAACTACTGAAGTCGCTTTAATTTGGTGAGTACCTTCTAAATTCTGTTTACGAAGATTCTTGATTTTTTTAACATGTGGGTATTCGTTTGAACTAGCACGAACTTTGCTAATTTGCTAGCTTTCTCAAGCCATAGAATTCATGGACCGGTCTGTTTCCAAAACACTGGTCATTTTTGTATGTCAGACTATAGTTAGTGGTCAGACAGGTGAAAAAAAGCTTTCTTTACAAAACGCAGCATTCTGTAAGTCGCGAAGAACGAAAACACAATTCAATCTCATCCCCAGTCTACACGCTTACTGCTAGGAGAGCCTAGCACCATGACCACCATAACAACGTGGGAAGAAATGAAAGTTTGAAGTGGGAAATTGGGCTTAAAAAAGACAAATAAAACATACACGGATGAAAGGAAAATGGTGCAACTTTATTTTTTGGTTCCTGGTTGTGTTATATCTATGTTTAAATTTATATTTATCACTTGGAGTATGATAGTATGGTCAGCACTAGAGAAGTTGCACTGTACTTTGGCTTTTAATGCGCGGTGGTGCGACCACACATGATTTTTTAGGCACACAGGCAAAAATCTAGTCGTATATGCGACCAGTTGGTCACTAACTTAGAGCCCTGAGAAATGTATGAAGCTTAATTGGAATTTCCAGAGGGGTGGGGGTTCTGAGAAAAAATCCCTTCTGTGGGGGAGGTATGATCCATATTTTCTGGAATTACACATCATTGGGATGTGAGATAAATATGTCAAAATGTAAAACTTAGGGTTTAAAGAGGGTTCCACAGGACAAATGTTTGTAGTTATAAGACAGTAGTACAGTGTTTGTAGTTATAAGACAGAATATTATAAGCATTTAAAGAAACCTTTTTTCTGCAAATTATTCCAAATCTCTGAATGACTCTCAGTGACTATCAATAGCAAGTGCCAAGTTATTTGTTTAAATTATAGTATGGAATTCTATAGAAGAGGAGGTAAACAGTAAAACATTAAAGTTTTTGAAGGAAAAAAATGCATGTACATGTTACTATCAAAAAACCAAATAGATGAAAGAAATCCCCATCATCTATTAGAATACTCAGTAGGTAAATCAGAGCAGTTTGTAATCATTATGGCAGACTGAGGTATAGAGCTGGAGTGTACACATGTGTACTTGCTTGTGAGAGTTTCGTGCTCCATCTGAAGCAATCATCAGAGTTGCCTGATGATTGCAATTCAATTCTCGTCCAAGGTTGTAAAATGTAGTCTTTGATCGAGGATTGCTCTAAAATCTTCGGTACAACCCATGATGAAATTTTCACAGTTATATTTGTAGGGCCGGTGAATCAGGTTAAGGGGCAAAATTTCTAATCATTCTGTAAGACAGATTTTGAGCTATTTTTGATTTCACATTTTCTTAGTTAACTTTGCAAAAAATGTCATACACTCAGATTTTTGCTTTACTTTGGAATCAGAGCCAGCTTCTTATTCTTGAAAGTTTGAGGAGGGATCATATGGGTAGATTTTGAGACAGTGGGATTTAACCTACTAGTGCCCAGTCTCTCCTCAGGTACTCGGTTGTTCAAGTGTTGCATAGAATGGTAAAAGACTCACTAAAAGCAAACAAGAAATAGAGAAAGGAAAAACATCTTCGAACATTTTTCAAAAGAGTAACTTGAAGTTTTGCTGTTATTATCCATCAAAACTGTTTGAAAGCCACCTTGATTGTGATACAGAGCCAGCTTTGTACTATAAAGTTGAAATTTTGAGATGCACAGAATGGCTAAAAATAATGAGATGACGAGATCCTTGCAATTCAAATAAAACTTTGCAACCTGCAGAGATTTTGAAGGACCAGTTGCAACCTCTATTTATTCTGAACTGACTTTTATCAGCTATAGTCTTGTAGCTCTATATTTTAAAATTATTATTAAATCATATTTTTTTTCTTCTTTTCTTAAATTGAAGGTACACAAAATACCATCTTGCCTTGTGATGAACAAGAAAGCAGCTCTGAAGATGATCAAATCACTGATAAGGTTTTCAATATTATTGTTTTGATTTCGTCAGTGAAAAGTTTGCATTAAGAATTGGTTACATGTACATGTAGCAATATTGTAGAACTTCATTAAACACTGGTAAATGCAGGTTGACATTGAATGCCAGTAAACATCAGTCACTTGTGCTGCTTGTTCAAACCACAAAGTTATACAGTAACTGTTTTGTTCTCACTGCACTCACTTAATGATTTCCAGTTAAACGACTACATGCAATTGTAAATCCATCAAGTCCATGGCATTTTTAAATATCGGTTACTAGCATTTGCTTGTACTGTATTTCCCTATTTGTGCATGTTATGTGCATGGTCACTGCATGTAATATGCGGGTAGTACATGCACTTCACGCATGTTTAATGCTGTTAAGTAAGGTAATAAAAATAGATTACTTCATAGAAAGTGCGACGTACGGATTTTTATTTACGAGTTGCAAAACTTTGCAAAACGAACGAGTGGGCGCAGCGAACGAGTGAGTTTTCAAAGTTTTGCAACGAGTGAATAAAAATCCGTACAAAGCACTTTCTATGGTGTAATTTGTTTATTGTATATATAACGAGAATTCAACACAACCATTAAATCAGTTTTAGTTTTTTTCCGGCACCATAAGTTTACATGCAGAACGCTGAGAACGTAATGAATGACCGAGCGTAATGAAAAACAAATCCGCTTTCCAGTCCAGATGTAGGCGTACAACGGGGAGAATTCGGCTTAAATACATAGTGAGAAATCTTTTCGTTTGTCCATAATTACTGTCAGATTCAATTATGTCATGGCGACGTTTCGCGCTGTGCAAAGACAAATTCGGACTCTATTGACTTACTCTATTTAAATTTCAATGTTCCTCCTTGAATGTTGTTGGCTTTCTGATGTTAAATTTACTTCCTCGGTTTCTTGAATGGCCATTGATTCTCAAACTGAAGTTCTAGCGCTCAAGATATTTGTTAACTAGATATATTCCATTGCTGTTTTTCTGAAAGTGAAGTAAAACGGGAACCGAAGCCATGTTATCGAGACACAAACTTCAAGCGGACGATGATTTCAAGCCCGCGCTTCTCAGAAGCCATTAGAGTGCTTAACTCTGATCATGATTGGCTTAGTGATTCTATCATGAACGGTGATTGGTTATATTTTTCACATGTGAAGAACGCTATACGCAAACCAGAAGCTTATCATTCTTTTCTGCGCCCTGCTTATCACTTAGAAGCGTTTAACCGACAGAGCGCAAAAACGGCTGATTGGTGGATGGTAAATGACGTCAATGAGGTAGATTTTCGTACTGCGACTGCGCACATCAGTTACATGTAATCCATGTGATGCAAAGTGAATTTCAAGAATTCTCGTACTCGAGGGAATACGAAAATGGTTACTTGCTTAAAATTAACTTAATAACGCATGTAGATTCTTCACCTTCCAGAACAGAAAGACTTCGTTTAATTCCTGTTTCATTCAGAAAGATCATCGATAGCCGTGAGCTGACTTAAAGTGTTTTAAGCACCGTGCACTCGTTTCACATGGTCCACCGAGTGATGTCCAAATTTTATTGCAACCGGCTTGCAGGCAAAGAAATGCTTGGCGATCCTCTCTTTGAGGCTGAGGCTGTGGCTGTGACTGTGGAAGGGTCTGCTCTAAAGGTTTTTGGTTGGTGTTCCCGAACTTTGGCGTAACTTGACGGGGTCGTTCTTGCTGCAGTGATCGAGCACGTGTTCGAAAATGTGGCGAACATCTCGGCCAATTTGGTTTGGTGGCTTTTGTTCGTTTCGTCGTCGCATAAATTTGCCCTCGAATTCATCTGGCTGATCGTCTTCGTCGCTGTCGTCGCTATCCAATGCATCACCTGCGAGATACCTACATAAAAGAAGTGTTCGCGAAAGGATCATTAGCAGGGTCGCTTGGCTGCAAACAAGTGATGTGGAACGAGTGGCCCAGTTTAACCTTTTAAACTTTTTGTACGTTATTTCATCGGGCGAAGTGACCTGGATCCGGACAGCACACTCTGATAGATCACAACACACCAAATGAGGAACCGAGGAATGAGTATAAACCCATTGGCGAAGAACGTTGGTCCATCGTGGCGTCCAAGGCAGGAAAATAATACGGCTGAAAGGTCAAGGTATGTTGACCTTTAGTGTTTGTCCCAATGTATTCCACACTTAGACGAAAAGGTCGAACAGGAACTCAGCTGAACTTTCAGCAATCTCATTGAGATTATTCTTGCCACGTCCTCTTATAAATAAATATTGCGGCAAAAGCCACTCCACAAAGCCGGCATCAAAACGTCTTTCACTTAAAGCATAGTTAGTAGAGTGGAAAAAATGTGGCTCAGCCCAAATTTTTCATACCTCGTTATAACGGTAAGTAGCTATGGATCCACGTGCTGATAGCCAAGTGGATCCGCATACTACTTTGACAGAGTTATGACAAAATTCATAGTTAATAACAGGAGAGACCCATGAAAAACTGACGTCAATTTGTTTTGTCAATAACCAAAGTGCACCGCATTGCATAAATTATAAATACATGTGTCTATGTATTTATTGACAATGAAAATTAGTCAATAGGCACGCAAAAATATTTCTGCAGTTATTGTAAAATTTAAGTTGTGCTACATCCTAGCTGTGTACTAGTTTGAAAGAAATATATACCAGAATCATTAAATTTAACTTTTCAGTATAGACTTCTTTAGGGCCATTATTAATAAGGAACTTGAATTTCAATAATTTTGGCTTAACCAGACAAATGCAAATAATGGAAACCTTACACTTTTTATTTTCCTTTCAGTAAAGAAATTCTAGAAATTCCATGATTTAATATGTTAGCAGTGTGCAATTATGTGTGAGTGTACTCAGTTTAACAAAATAGAGTTGATTGGAATTAATGGTTATTATTATTTTGTGGCTCTCATACTGTCTAAGAATGGAATGTAGGATTTCAATTTTTTCTGTAAACATTTCACTTCTTAACAAACTTAAATTGTGTAACAGAGCAACTAGTCTAGCTTGCTGTAACTTTGTCCTCTTGTTTGAAGGTACCTTCTTATCATCACTGTAGGTGGTGTTGAAGATGTCACTGAACAAGCCAGATGCAGTGGACTCGCAAAACTTTTCCATTTTGTCTGGATTATTTAGATGCCTCCCTCCTGGGGAATAATAGTATTTCAGCAGCGATTTATGGAACTGTTGCACAAGTGTGCTAAATGATGTGTCTCCTTTTTAACAGTGATAAAGATACTGCGAATGCTCTCCTTTTGCTGAACTTGCTAGACATGCTCACCATATATAACATTTATTCTCTACACGTATTAAAATTTGCCCACCTCTGGCACGAAGGTCTGCTACCTGATGTATTTTGCAACACTTTCCAGTATGCTAGCGAAGTGCATAGCAACAATACTAGATATGCAACCCCAAAAAACTTATATAAGCCACATGTAAGGATGAACACTGGATAGCAAATGATTTCATTTAAAGCTATTGATCTTTGGAAGTCTATCCCACAATACCTTAAAGATTTGAACATATACATTTTTCTAAAAAATGTCAAAAATTTCTTACCCTCAGAGCAGTATTCAAAGTAACTTGTCTCTTGAAATTAAGCATTATCTCTCGACTTGTCCACCATACCTCTACTATATTTCACTTTACTACAATTATTTGTAACTATGTTCTATGTTTCCGCCCTCCTTTTGTTTCCTTGCCTGTATCAAATATAACATCAATAGGTAACATGGGGGCCAACTAGGAAACCAAATGGTTTATTTGGCCACCATGCTCAAACAGTTTTATTTATAACAAATTATAGAAACATTGTCAGCAATTACAAATGTTTGTTATTAAATTAGGTAACCACATCCGAGGAGGAAATAAAAATTGAATTGTATTACACAGTGGACAAATGGCCTCTCTGTGGGATGTGTCACTGCAAATCCCTACTTGGATACTTTTAGGTAAACATATTTTAGTTTTCAATTTTCACCATCAGAAGGTTGATCTTATGTTTATCTGTTTGGTAAGAGCTTCATGAAAATGTTGACCCCTTGAGAATGTCAAGATTTGTCAGGTTTTTCTGTACTATATTGTATACTTGGACTGGGCGTGAGAATAGGGGTGATTTGGGTGTCCTTTATTGAAGTATTTAAGCATTGCAGATTTGTAAGATAAAGGGTTATTTCATCTGTTTGCTTTAATGCAGTCTTGTTGCAACAAGCTACTGTACCGTCCATTCAGAATTACTCAATCTTCAGTGTGGTAGATGGCTGTGAGGTATTTCCTCCATTCTTGTGATGTGTGGTGATTACCACATGAAATTGCTGAATATTCTCTTTCTTGGGGGTCGGTAACCGAGTGTCAGTCACTACATTTAAAGTCTAGTCTAAAGGATTCTTAGAATGGCTCAAACTATGTAGTATAAAATCAGAAATGTTAATGTTATTTTGGGAGGGGACCAAAGGAAGGCTTAATTTTGTTGGCTTCCATGCTGGCTATAGTCATTTATGCATACATCTCCTTTAACAAAGTCTACCTTGCAGTTTCCTTTGAAGCATGATGCTTTCCTCTTTCAAGTCACTGTTCAGTTCATCTTTTTGTTGTTTTTCCATCAATTGTATATTTTGTCGAGATATTTCCAAGTTATGATTTAAATAAATTAATTTAGCTATGATCTGTGGTCATCTTAAAAGATGACCACACCTTATATTCTTTACTATTAAATGTTGTGGATATAAAAAAAGAATTGTGTCCTATACTTGCTGTTGATTTGTGCTATTATTTGTGGTGTTTCAATCAGGGAAATATGGTTTTCATTACAAGTAAAAATCCAGTCTAAGTTTAGTTCAGCTTCTTTTAAAGAACCTACTAAAACACTGAAGTCTGAAAGATAACTTCTACACCTGGCAGTTTTGTAGTACTAAGCTAGATCAGTGATGATCTCCATTTTCATATTAAGTACACTATTTGTTTTGCACATTATTGAAACCATATCATCGTTTAAAGTCCTGTTTTTGGTAGCCAGAGGCATTTCTTTCATGGTAACAGTCGTCTTCATCATCACTTAATGGGAAGCAACACTTTAATTTGTTTTGTTGTTGTTTTTTTTTTTCGTCATAGTGCTTTTTGCGGAGCGTCGCTTGAGTAGAAAACCCACATGCCTGTGTTTGTGATTCTAGCAATAAAGATACATTGAACTTTGCCAAAATTTGTACCTAATCATGCTTATCAAAAGTTGACAATAAAAAACATTTAACCATGCCATTTTTGAATTATAAGCCCCTAAAGCTTTAATTAAGGGTGTGTTTACCAGGTCATACTGTTGCTATGGTAACCTATTGTGTTGCAAAGATGATGGCAACATGTTCACCAGTGGTTCAGTAGTTTCTTGTTACCATGATTGTAGCATTAAGTGATAAAAAATGGTAATAGGACTGAGTGGAGTCCAATTCTGTCTGCAATTGTGTGAGTGATTAGATAATCAGACGACCACAAAGCAGGAGTCTGATTTGTTAATCACAAGTATGATTACAGACTGATTTGGACAACACAATGTCCTGTTAACAATTACTCATAACAATTACATTTCTAAATGTTCTAATTAAAAATATGGAGAACAGCTTGCAAAATGGTTGTTAAGTTCTTTTCAAAAGTCACTGAAGACTAAGCCTCTACAATTTTACAGTCTTTCCCTTTAATTGGTTACTATAGTGATTGCAATTATTTTTGTGATTTGGTGGATTTAGTGCAGAGCACCAAAAATCATTGGCTCATGTAACTGTAGGATTTATACATGTCTCCAATTACAGCTAACTGTCTGATTACAACTTTGCAGATTAATTAGGGCAAAATACAGCAGTTTATGCACCAATCACATTTGAGGAAATTTTATTGTTATGATTAAGAGGGGTAATGACCCACAGAAATCTTAGTGCTGGAAACTGGTTTGAGCCACCTTTAACAATGCATATTATTCGCGGAAAAAAATCCCGACACGTTGTATGACTAAGACTTACATGCTAGAAACAACGACTGGCAACAATTAACCGTGTGGCCGCTGTTTGGGCGGCAAAGTAATGGTTTGTGCAAATGCAAAGCAAACCCGAAAGAGACGACAACAAGACGAAGAAATTCATGTGTAATGAACTAACTTCTTTAATACTCTTAAGAAATTACAAAATTTCCAAATAGTGTAAAAGAGAGAAATCGAAAAAACTACGGCTAACAACGTTCAAATGGCAAACAACGTAATTTTACGAAAACTCAATGGATATGCGGTGATTGAACTACTCACTGAGCCGCAGTCTTGGCAGGTCACGGCAGGCAAGAACCTTCGCTCCCCTTCTAAAAGCGTCTCGGCAAAAGCCCTCCTTTAAACGGGATTTAAAAATTTTCATAGAAACGAAAAAAAAGTCATATTTGATATGTTATATAAAAAGTACTATACTCAAACATTTACCTTTCCTGAGCTTATTGAGTTAGCGGCGAGCTTACGAAAAGGCATAAACCTTTCCTGACACAAAGCAAAAAGCGATACCTTTGGCCCCAAAATTTGCCACAATTAGCAGCTGATTATGACAGGATCGTTTGGCCGATTTCTGCACAAACAACCACAACAACTCCTCGAATGATGGCACTTCTTTTTAACGAGACCGCAAAAGTACAGTGAGAGGATCAGCGGCCCTGTGGCTTTTCCAATGACGTGTTTGTTTTTGATTAGTCGTCCGCCATTTTGAAAATGGAATGGCGGGAGTGATGGCGGGTGAATGCGTAATTCATACTGCGCATGTCCAGCCGTTTTTGCGCTCTGTCCGTTTAACCCTGGTTCAATGCTGCCGATTATTCCGAACCAATCAAATTTAACTTCCTAATATGGAGCAAGAGCTCTCGCGTGGATATGTCATATTCGCGCGGAATACACGCGAATTCACGCGGACTTAACATGACTCAGGGCGCAGTAATGGCGGACACGAGTTGCGAATTGGGAATAGATTGTCGTTTCTTGATCGATATTTGCACTCATCATGAGAATCAAACGAACCTTTTCTAGGAGCAGCTAATGTCCGCCATATCTAGGCCAGTTATTTGCCGAGTCTCAAGTGCAGGTAAGCATTTTATGTTATCTTGAAAACGTTTGTTAAGAACACGAGCTCAACATGGATATCTTTTTGTCGATTGAGGGATATCAAGGATCAGTTTTGGGGATTATTTTTTCGTGATGCTTTATTGCGATAGTTGACCTTTAAGAAAATTTGACTTTAGGAGGGAGCTTTTACCTTGATTTGTCAGATGTTCGCGGCATTTCGCGGTAGTGTCATTCAGTTTACCTCTTGTTCTATGAAGATAGATTTATAATTTTGTGGCTCGATCGGTTTGTTCCCTTATATCTTAATTAACGTTATCTTGTTAATTTGCTTTTGTAGTGTGTATGTCATCCGTTTTGTTTGGCTGACGTTGAAGGATTTTGGATCCTGCCTTGGAGGCTAGTCCATAATAAACTGAGATATCATCATTTACAGTGAATTTTCACTACATGTATCATGAGAACTGCCTGTCTTGAATTGTTATCTCAAACAAAAGTTTACTTCCCTTGGATGTTATTGTTCGTCATTTATGGTTATTATTTTCGAAAACCCACTTCTTTTTTTACGTGTTTTCCTTTCAGTTGTGGTAGTTAATGGGAGACTACTGACAACCATAGATCAATAAACAATATCAAGACAGGCAGTTCTCATGATACATGTAGTGAAAATTCACTGTAAATGATGATATCTCAGTTTATTATGGACTAGCCTCCAAGGCAGGATCCAAAATCCTTCAACGTCAGCCAAACAAAACGGATGACATACACACTACAAAAGCAAATTAACAAGATAACGTTAATTAAGATATAAGGGAACAAACCGATCGAGCCACAAAATTATAAATCTATCTTCATAGAACAAGAGGTAAACTGAATGACACTACCGCGAAATGCCGCGAACATCTGACAAATCAAGGTAAAAGCTCCCTCCTAAAGTCAAATTTTCTTAAAGGTCAACTATCGCAATAAAGCATCACGAAAAAATAATCCTCAAAACTGATCCTTGATATCCCTCAATCGACAAAAAGATATCCATGTTGAGCTCGTGTTCTTAACAAACGTTTTCAAGATAACATAAAATGCTTACCTGCACTTGAGACTCGGCAAATAACTGGCCTAGATATGGCGGACATTAGCTGCTCCTAGAAAAGGTTCGTTTGATTCTCATGATGAGTGCAAATATCGATCAAGAAACGACAATCTATTCCCAATTCGCAACTCGTGTCCGCCATTACTGCGCCCTGAGTCATGTGAAGTCCGCGTGAGTTCGCGTGTATTCCGCGCGAATATGACATATCCACGCGAGAGCCCTTGCTCCATATTAGGAAGTTAAATTTGATTGGTTCGGAATAATCGGCAGCATTGAACCAGGGTTAAA
>JAHPZR010009826.1:0-17500 GCA_019787425.1 Platygyra sinensis
TGTGCCGAAACAAAAGAACAGAGTCCAGGTTCAGGGAAATAATTTGCATTTTTCTTTGTTATGAACAATACAAAAGCTAATTATTCCCCTGAACCTCGACTCTGTTCTTTTGTTTCTGCACGATTCGAAACTAGCCTATTGGGCTTCTGTATTTCCTAGTTTCTCTTTTAAAATTGATACTTCCTCATCTAACCGCGCAGTTTCCCTTTGAGCTTGTAACAACTACATGGAATCGTATTGATTGAATGACTCGCATGAATCTTGTGACTCAGTATTTATGATTTCAGCTGCTTCGAGAGAAACTGTACCGGGGGGGGGGAGGGGGTACTGTATCGTCCGCTTCGGATGTTATGACGTTGCTTACCGTGAATATAAATTCTTCCGTGAATGATTCTTCCAGTCGACGCTTGCTCTTCTTCTGTGAAAATCTTGCAGACGGCGGCCGTCTCTTTCGCGGTGAAGTGCGCCATGTAAATTTCGAAGGAACTGCGGTGATGTCTACACGTACTCATCTTCTTTCCTCAAAGGCCTTTTTTGATTTCGCTTTCACGAAAATGCAGTGAGCAAACTTTTGAAATTTCCTTCAGTTTAAATTTCGTTCCAACGTCTCTTCGAATCTTCTGCAGCCATTGAGCTCGAAGGTTTGGATCTTTCGGAAAATTGAAGCCGACTCTCTTTCCGTTGGCGTCTACGGTTCCTCTCTGGTTGCAAAGAGGAACACAGCAACTAATATTTGAACTCGAACTCATCCCCAATGAAATTAGCAGTCAGGAAACTGTCGCATTAAAGAAATCGCTTTTAGATGACCAATAATTTCAATGTAAGTTGGCCAGTTAATTGGCCATAGTTTGCACGAAAACAAATTTTTATCCCAAACGCCTCGATTCCATGTTTGGCCGCGCGCTCGTCCCAGGTTGGCGGCCATTTGTGAATAAGGTGTATGCAGCCTTAGTTTACTGTGTACTTTTTGATATATGACATCATGTTATGATCAATTGACACCTGTCAAATTAAGTTATCCGCTGACCAGTATCACGTGACCATATCGCGGGCTCAAGTTTGTAGCTCATCGAGGTCACGTATTTTATTAAATTTGACCGCTGACCAAGTGCTGGTTTTCGATTGGATCGCGGGCTCATGTCAGAACAGAGCCGGGTTTTTCGGAAGCCTGTTAAGTCTAATCCAGGTTTAAAAGTAAACCCCAATATAACTGTTTCTTCTCTGCAAATGTTTTTTTCGTGTGTGTCGGTTTTGTGATTATTAAACTCAAAATAAAAAGCCAAAGAAAAAAACCCCACCGCAAAGTTACAAAACTCAAATCAAAATTATTTCAACCTTATCCTAAGTTAGCCTAATTGGGCTACAAGAGCTCCGCTTTTAGGGTGACCTAAATCTATATATTATTGCAGAGTTACATAGAGAACCTGGGGCAGCCATGATAATATAGATAATGGTAATAGGACTGAGTGGAGCCAATTCGGTCTGTAATCATACGAGTGATAACAAAATCGGACGACCGCGCAGCGGGAGTCCGATTTGTTTATCACGAGTATGATTACAGACTTTATTAAATCCATTTTGAAATCACTGGTTATACTTGCAATCTGATTGGCTCTCAGGAGTGCGATTTATTCACGAATCGCACTATTTTTTTGCTCTAAATCGCACCTTTTTCTCAGCCAATGAGAATGGGACAGTAAAACAAAACAACCAATCAGATTTCAAGGTTAGTTTGATGTAACCAGTAAAATTTTAGGAAAATGAATGACAAAAAGCCCCTATGTTGCGAATTTTGCAACTACAGGGCAAAACTTTGTTATTGTTGTCTTTTCTTTTTCAAGACAATTGACAAATTTAATTAATTACAGTTTCTGAATAATGATTACGAGCTCCTTCAGCTGAAGACCTTCTTTACAAGACGTTTCCAACATTCAGTGTCCATTTTGACGAATATTTTGGCATTGTTTCTTCAACATCTGCTCAAGATTCGTGTGATACCGAGTTCAGCAAAACATAAACGAACGAAAACCACACAACAACAAATTCATAGCCATCTCAAGAAGGTACATGTTTCCAGGTTCGCGGTAGTTTCAAACGAAGCAATACAAGAGCTCAACTCTATCGCTGTGAATAACCGTACGTAGTCTTTCGACCCGCTCCACAAAACAGTGAATGAACGCCATCTTGAAAAATATATCTTGAAACAAACGGCGCCGCACGAACTTGACACGGGTCCCAACTATAAAGTTGTAGGCAGAGATCACAAAAAGAAACAGAGATACTAAAGAGCCTGAATCCCGTAAAATCATGCAGAGTGCCTTTGAACGGTATTTAAAAGAGAAAACTATCCACAGCTGGGCATCGTGCAGTCGAGGGAGTTTCACAACTCAAAAGAAAATTATCCATCGCAGAATTACACCGGTTGCACCCTCAAATTCCTTCTCTAAAGACAACGAGAAGTCTCAGCCTCAACCACAAAAGAAAGGAAGGTCTTCCATCATTGATTCAGGCGAAGAGAATCGAACTTTGATGCATGAAAGAGACTATTTTCGTTCTCACTTCAGAACTACTTGTTTGTTTGTTATGCTTGAATGAGATTTCGTCACATGACATCGTTTTGCATACTAAATGAATGTCAAAGCATTTCCGGTTCCGCTATTTCTAACAAACCTGCGCGGCTCGGCTTCGAACAATGCATCAAAATCTAAAATTTAAGGCCATAAAATTGTGCGATTTCAAAATGGATTTAATAAAGTGGTAATTGAACTTCGTGTCGTGCAATTTTGGCCTGAAATCATACTTGTGATTTCAAATCGAACTCGCGCTGCGCGCTCGTTCGATTTTGAAATCACGCGTATGATTTCAGACCAAATTGCACTCCACTCAGTTCAATTACCATTATGAATTGGACGACACGAAGTCCTGTTATCAATTAATCATAAAAATTACAATTCCCGAGAAAAAGAAAAATAGCCAAGTTATCAAAAATGGGAAATTTTGCGTTAAAATACTGAGAAAGGAGGCGTAAACATTCTAACGCTACCGGCAAAAACACAAAAGCAAGCGCGCGCGCACGTAGCACGCAATTTCAACGTTGAATGTGATTGGTTGACTTAAACTACAACTTTGAATGTGATTGGCTTACTGAACTGTCCGATAACAAAATGTCCAATAACAAACTATCCAATAACAAACTGTCCGATAACAACTCAGCAAGCGAATTAGTTGAAAATAGGAATTTTTTAAACCAATCACAATCGAGCAAATTGTAATTTTTATGATTAATAAGATAATAGCCCTTTTCACGGTTAACTTTTCTCATTTGCATTACAATAAAATCTAGCATGTATGCGAGGCAATTTCGGGCTATTTGGTAGTTTTAGCCCGAATTTGCCTCGCATCCGTGTCGGATTACATTGTAATGTAAATGACAAAAATTAACCGTGAAAAGGGCTATTAGGTTGCCGAAACGTTGTACTCGAATCGTCCTTAGGGAACTTAAGCAAACCACGACGGCAACGACAACGGGAACGTCGCCAAACAAAAGGTTTAATGAGCAGAACAATAGCTGTGTACGTGCGTTGTAAATGTTTGTACATTTCTTTGCCGTTCTCTGCCAAACAACAACGTGAAATGACCAAGTTTTGCGTGTTTTGGAGAACCTAGGCCACGACGGTAAATATTCTGGATTTCCTTAAGGAATTGATCACTGGCATTACATATTTAGTTTGAGCAGGTTTCTTAGACAGATTTACGCTCTGTACGGGCTTAGTTGCTTACAAAATTCGAGGGTAAAATTTAAATCCATTTTTTGCTAAGCGTCGTCCCTGGCGTCGCCGTCGTCAGTGCTTAAGTTCCCTCTTGACGCCCAACAACGGCATAGCACTGTGGATGTTTATAATATTTTGGCTTGACAGCCATAGTCGAATATCAAAAGATGATTAATGACTTACAAGAGGATTATGGCTGCTTTCCCTGCCAATATAAATGAAGTGTAAGGACTAAACAAAATTCAGCACAGCAGAATGGACAGGCTGCTGCAGCCATGATATAAACAACATATTTAAGTTGCCGAAACGGTCGAAACGCTGTGCTCGAATAGGAGACAGCGTGATCGAGTGGTTACTGAGGGCGCGCAGACTTGAAATCCGGAGGTTGCTGGTTCAAGTCCCGTTCGGACTACTAACTGGAGTTGTTTCGCGGTAGTCCAGAGTCAACTCCTCGGCTACGTTTGTAAATAGCCAACTGGTTTGCTTCCTGCCAGTTGGGGTTTCTAACCTTGTTGTTTTTGTTTTAAATTATTCATTCTGAAATTTGATTGCTCGGTCCCACTGGGCTAGCCTTTGGCTATAAACTTAGGCCGAGGGTAAATAAAGGATATTTCTTTCTTTTTATCCTAGAAATTTAACCATTTTACCAAGAAGATTCATTAGAGAGGAAGAAGGAGGCAGCATGTTTTCTGCAACAACTTCGAGACGTTAAATTCACCTTCATCTTAAGCTAAGCACTTCTCAATCTGTAAGTACTTTTAAGAATGATTGATAAATAAAAATTTCACTGCACCTTTCAATGGCATGCGGACTCTAAAATCTAAAGCTTAAATGACAAATGCGTTTTTTCGCTACCGTCAATCAAATGCTTGGTGGCTCCTCCCAGCCTCCAACTATGTTGTCTGAGCTCTGCTCAAAGATTTCATTTGATTACTGCGCGCTCGGCAGAAGTCAGAAGCTGGGAGGAGCCACCGAACATTTGATTGACGGTAACGAGGAATCAATCAGTCGGTTGAGCTTAAAAATTTAGAGTCCGTATGCTTTGAAAGAAACACAGTAAATTATGTCAGCTTAGGGGTAAGAGTTTACTTTTTTTAGATAATTTCCGTTTAGATCGCATAACATAAGCATTGTACTTTATCTTTAACTTTTAGATCTTAATCTTTTATACATTGTGATTTGTAATTTGGTCAGTTTGAATAAATTCTTATTTTAAAAAAAATGTGACAATGATTTTATAGGGTCGCAATTTCGTTAAGGCCCGTTTACACAGGCGATTTTTGTCGCCGCAGCTCGATGCAATTTTTTTCGCGCCAAAGTTGCAACTTCAAAATCGCACGTGTAAACCAGGCGCGATTTTTAGTGCGATTTGTCGTCGCGATATCGCAGGGTTTTCGAACATGTTTGAAACTTGTTGCAACTTAAGAGAGAATGTGCCGGAAGACCGCGTGAAATCACAAAAATGTGGCACATGCTTGAAAAATTGATTTCCCTCATCTTTTGCTCAGAGACACCATATGATGAGTTAATAAACGTGGTATATTTGTTTTATTCAGATTTACTTTTGTTTCCCCACAAAATTGGATAAATTGTACATGATGCCAACAGCTACAAATTTTTGGTGGACAATAAAGGGCCGAGTATCAACACAAGAACTTCGCTCCTGAAAATTGCAAAAGCAAGTTCGCTTTTCTTTTTTGTGCATTTGTATGGAGGTATTGGAAAATTATTTAAGCCGAAAACCAGGAATTTTCATCTAAATTTGAATTCAAAGCGCGTGTTTAAAAACTACCAATATTTCATGGTTTCAAAATCTAATTTTGGAGCATTTTTTCAAGACAAGTTTTCCCTATGCGGTATAACTCCGAATCACTTGAGATTTAAATTGTGATTAGTGGAAATGTTCTTCTTTTCAAGGATATAAAGGTTAGTTTGGGGCTTTTAATTACTGCCCGGAAAATGCCCGCTCTATTTCGGGAAAATCGCTACCTCAAGGTGTTAACAACTACAAATAATCTAATTAGAGTCTCTGCTGTCAAACCCAAAATTCCGAGCAAATCTTTGTTCTTAGCATCCTATTAATTAAAAAAATCAATATTATAAGCTCACGTACCTTGTAAATCTTGTGGCTTTAGATGGGATTTTATCCATATTTCTCACCCAAACTGTTATCATCGCTTGGACAATGTTTTACCAAATGACGCAATAAACAAGCATACCGTACGGCTCTTGCAGGAAACATCGTAGTTTTTGTCAGATTTAACGATATTTTTAATTCATTCGGCTATAGTAATTGAGATATCTTGAATTGGTTGCATAATAGAGAACGACGATACAATTATTTATAGTTGCAGGTAAACAAATTTTGAAGCCCGAAGACGCGTATGTGGCGGAGTCGTGTCCAAGATAGGTCGCCAGTGTTCGTCACGCAATAAAACTAAGTGCACAGGAGACCTAATCAAACCAAGTTGTGGTAATATTACCGAGTCTAAAAGTATCTGCTTGAGACTGAACTCCCCAGCTGAGATAGATACTAGATTTCTGGTCAACTTTTTTTCATGATAAGATTATGCAGTTACGCTCAATTTTATGTTGTCACATGTTTGAAAACATGATATAAATCATTAAATGTCTTGACCGAATATCAAACCCTGTTATTTCTTTGTATTTATCAATTTGCCGTGGTGGATCTCGGAGAGGGGCCGGGGCTTCCCCCCTTTATTTTGGGTAGGGTCTGTCGGATTATGCCAGCATAATTTTGAGCATAACGCTATATCTGGAACAGTAGGCATAATGCTGGCATAATACTAATATTTTTGCAGCATAACGCCGTTGTTTCTAAAAACTGTGAGAAGTGTATGCAAAGTTTGCCATCAAGTCACTTTAGAATGTGTAAAGTTGATAAAAGTGGGAATATGATAGTAGCTTGATACCTTAGACTCGTACCCAGTAATTTTGGTATAATCGAAGGCCTAGTTACCTGTTTATGTCAGGCTTCCAAGCTTCACTTGCCCATAAAAGGTTTAACAGAACAATTATTGTCTACAGGAGCCCAGGGGCTCCTGTTGTCTAACATTATAATTTCAAAAATGAAAGACTAGGAATTTTTTTTTTTAGGTGCAGGTGGAAGTGTCGTTTTAGTCCGGCATATTTGGAGCATTATACCTCTAGCCGAGCATAATTTTGAGCATAATACCCTTGTTTCACGGGTGAAGCCCGAAATCATAATACTCTATTTTTCGAGCATAATCCGACAGAACCTAATTTTGGGTACAAAAAATCGCAGAAGGAAGAAAAGCAGGCAGGGAAGGCAAAAAATCCCGGTACTCGCGAGTGCCGTAAGATGTCGGATGATTAGTATACAGTTATCATCTCTACTGGCCGAAGCCTTGATATGGGGGCTTCTCCCATATCAATCAATACAAACCAGTTACATTAAACGAATTAACTTGTCCTTGCGTTCGATCTGTACTTACGACCTCGGTCAAGATTCTCCCATACAGACCGACTTAGCTCGGTTAATGCACCTATCAGTGTCAGGAGCCCATTTAAAAGGGGGGGGGGGTTGGGGGAGGATCGAGCATAGGGTGGGGATTTTCACATTTCGTAAAAAAAAAGAAATACCAAAATCCCAACTCCCGGGCGAAGAAGAATTGTCAAAATTAGCAGAAACAAACGGTTTACTTCTCTTCTACTATATAAAATTGAAAGATCAAATGCATGATGTCCGATCACAATCCCCCCGCCCTGGGGATATACGCCACAGTCAAATTCTCATGGGTTGCCCGACCCCCCTCCCTCGGGCTTGACATTGATCGGTGCATAATAAGAGTATTGATCATCATTTACTACCCTGGGTGCCAGAGGTTGTTTTCTCTTTGGAGGTGACAGAATTGAGCGGCAAGGCCGCGAAGGCGAGGCGCAAAGTGGCGAGAAAAAAAAATATTACGTACTCACAAAATGACCAGCTCCCAGATGGCTTGATAGCTCAGTTAGTAGAGCACTGCATGGGCATTACAGTGGTCCATATATACCACCAATCAAGGTTCAATTTCCGCGAGCCTTCCTAACATAGTGTGAGACATGTCATTGCGTGACGTACAAACAATACACGTTTCGAACATGTTAGCACGGGACTCGGTAATTTTGCTCGTTACGGCTACTAAGATGGTTAAAAGGTATCAGCCAGGGTTCAGGACCGTCCGCGCGCGGATCCCTGTAGCGCTTTCACTTCTCTTATAAACCCCAACAAACCATACATTTTCTGAAAGCTTAATAGTTCCACTTTATGGCTCATTCCTTTAAAAATCTCAAAATCGTAAGAGATAGCGTAATTGAGACGTTTTTCGCGAAAGCATATGTCTGTGTAAATTCAGCTCCAGTTCCGCTAAGAATGAGCGGAAGCGAAGGATAAACATCGCATTTGCTTCTTGACACGTTCTACTAAAAAACCGTGTCGGCGATTTTTGATACGTGCATTTGTTCTTTTGTGACAATAGGATAAAGTCAGAGGAGACAAATCATCAGCACTTCCTTTGAAAAAATGACGATTATTCGAAAACGGAGAAAGAAAACAGAAATCGCCGACACGGTTTTCGAGAAAAACTATCTGACAATAAGCTGGCCAAATTTCAGCTAAATCCGTTCAGGGGCTGGCGACTTGGAGTTAAAAACGTACGCTTAACTTTCCAAAATTGTCGTCCCGAGAAAACAAGAAAAATAGATTTTTTGCGGCATCTTACCGCAACAGGATTATAACACCTAATCAGCCATTTTGATGTTTACCAGAGAGGGATCATCTTGCAATAACAATAGGCGTTTGACAGGTGATATGCAGCAGGCCAACTCTTTACGCGGGACGTGGCGGGAATATACTGCATTTTCCGGTCGGATGCAAATCACAAGTATCAGAGGTTAGTTAATTCAAAACTATCGTTCCACGTATACAGATCTTGCCGCAATCTCAAACGTTTCTAATTTAATCTTCTTCGCAAGATAACAGTTGGGTTCATCGACATGCCAAAAGCGAGGAGAAAGTCATCAAAAGCGCTGCCCAAGGCAAAAGAAACCGAGGACCAAACGGCGACTGTAACTCCATGTCAAGCCGCCTCGGAAAGTCAGTCAAATGACGCCAGAGAAAGAATGCTGGAAGAGATGAGACTTGTTAAGTAAGACTTCTTAAAAATTTCTCAGACATCCGTAACGTGGATAAATTGAGCAAGACATCTTGCACGTAGCTGTAGCCAGTATATTTTACGACGCAGGAATTTCAAACTCGCGCTCGTTCCCATTAGGCACTAATTCGACTTCTATTTAGGCCATCATATACCTATTTTCTATTTCAGTTATGGCGGCAATCATTTTGCAAATTCTTTGGAGGTTAGCGTGCTTGACAAACTAAAACGAGGGAAACCTCCCCGCCGGAACCGCTACCTTCACTACTGCAACTGGGCACACGCGCTGCTGGTCAGTATTACCCATTCGTAATTATACATACATGCAGACTACCTTCCTTGCGCGATAAATATGTAAGTTACAGTGAAGTAAGAGAGCAACGATAAAGCGCACTTTGATGGACTGATTCCTTCACGGAACAAACGCCGTAATTACTGAACTTGTTCCTTTTTTCCTAGCGAAAAGAGATTCGAAAAGACCGATTCGTTGATCTTCTCCTGTAGCCTTTCACCGGCTACGATAGCGTGGCCATGGATCTTTTGCCATGTTTCAGTGCTTTCCAGATCTGCAAGAGGTTCTTCAACCGTAATTTTTGATCGGCTTGCACTACATGGTGACGAAGAAATCGACGAGGAAATCGACGGGTCGCATTCGGCGCTTGGCTGCTCATTCAACTCCTTTAGCCATTGCTCTTGGTCGAAGTAAGAACCTTTATCGCTCTCCGCTAATTTTTGAGCGCAATCAGAGCTAAACAATTTTTTCCCCTTCTTCGGCCTTGCCGTTGCAGACGAAAACGGGCTCGACCTCTTCTTTTTTTTCGCAGGCATTTGAATCAATCTTGCGGCATGTATTGCGTGATAAAATGACACGACTGTACCCTGTGATTTGTTTCGTGACGTGTTGACATACAAGTTAATCCAGAATGACAGGACTTGTCAACGGGTAATTAAAACAATTAACGTGTAGCAAACTTCAACGTCCAATATTTTTGCAACGAAACAATATTTTTTGGTGGAATCCTTTTTTTAAAGAAAGCTCTTGATCTAATTAAAATAATTATACCACGTTTATTAGCTTATCATGAGTTATCTTTGAGCGAAATATGAGGGTAGGCATTTTTTGGACCATGTGCCACCACTCACTCGGTCACGAAAAAAGGCGCTCTTAAGGATGGTGCCTACTAATTCAAAGGTATTTTTGCGCGGTTCACTGAATATGCGGGAAAAGCAAATCATAACGAGTGCTATTGAAATCCGAAAAGAAAATTGGGGGTTACCGCGCATTTTTCGAAGATAATTAATCAGCAATATTTGTAAAAAGCTTTAAAATACAAAGCAATGTATGGCGTTTTTTTCCCAATTGAAGCTTAATTATCTCTGAAAAATGCGTGGTTACCCCCAATTTTCTTTTTGGATACTAAGAGCACTTGCTAAGTTCTACTTTCTCCGCATAGTTTTGAACCGCGCAAAAATATCCCTGTATTATAAGCACCACCCATAGGAAATCCGAGTATCTCGGGATGCGCAGACCGTATGTAGTAGTAGGCATCGTCCTTAAGCGCGACAAAAATTGCATCGAGTTGCTGCGACAAAAATCGCCTGTGTAAACAGGCCATAAAGAGAGAGCCCGAATCCCGTTTCATGGCATTTTTACGTACTTGTCTTTGTCAAGATTTTACTCGGTCTTATTAGTTGTTTTATGCGTCAAGGACTAAACTCTTTATATCGAGGTTTATGGGGAATTCCCTACGTTACCTCGCAACTGACGAGCCAAATAAGGCAAGCGAAGGTAGTATTTAAAGTAGCGGTTGACAATCGGCGCTTTTCGGGTGATACGCCGTTGTGGAGAATTTCCCTTCTCACTTTAAAACCTGGACCGAAGTATCATGCCTGATCACCTGCTGCAGAAAAACACTTCCCTCTGTCACTAAATTTTATTCACCTACACTGATGGAATTTAGTAATAATAAATGCGCAGTTTGCTGTTCGGAACTTCGAGATGCAATTCAAACTGACTGTGAACACAGAATTTGTGGAGACGGGGGAGAGGGTCCATTTTCAGTTTACTCTCCCTGACGGCTTTTCTCCCTTCTGTCTTTTCTTCTTTTTTCACCCAAAATAAGGGGGTTACAGGAGGGGGGGGGGATGCTCTCCTAGATCCGTCACTGTAAGCTCACTGCCAAGCCAAGTTTCAATCCAGCGGCCCGTTTCTCGAAGCTGATGGGAGTTTCAAAAGCTTTGAATATTATACAGTAAAGTTGTTAGCTAAAGAAACAAAATCGACTTTATTACAGTTCAGAACACACCTTACTTTTCTTGAGATTTTGATTTCAAATTCTGATTTCAAATTCTGATTTCGGGCCCCACGGGCCCGTTTCTCGAAAGACCCGGTATTTTAACGGGACCGAAATCATATTTTGAAATCAAAGCCTAATGAAGAGTAGAGTGTGTTCTGACCTCTAATGAAGTCCATTTTGTTTTTTTAGCTCATACTTTTCAAAACTTTTGAAACTACCCATCCGGAATGGAAAACAAAGCAACTTTACGGGCAAGGTAATTACTGGGAGCTTCGAGAAACGGGCGCCAGTTCTTTGTATTATTGGGGACAACCGCTTCGTAGACTGCCGAAATTTGTCCTTCTGTTCCCCCTCTTTTAAACACGGCTGGAAACCTACAAAGGATATGCTTTTTGACCCAATGAGAGAGCGAGAAAAGTCACGTAAAATACGCGTGTCATTTCGGCTAAATTTCAAAAAAGTCCGCCACGCCATGGCCACGCATAGTAGACGCCCAAATTAGCAAAGTTCCTAGGTTCTAGTCTTTATGGGCTAGCTTGAAAAAACGCCTGGTCAATGAATTATCAAAATGGCGGACACGATCAGCTTAAAAGCAATGAATTCGGCGAGGTTCTGCATGAGTATCCGATTCTCTAATGGCGTTTTGGAGCGCTTAATGTGTGCTGTAATGTTGCGTTAATTGTATTTACGAAACCGAGCCCGAAATGTACAGGAACAAAGCCACAGTTTGAGAATGAAACACGCGAATGTTGGAACTTATCGAACAGAACGACGCTGAAGGTGAACATGGCTCATATCCCGGTACAAACCTGCAACGATTTTGAACTCTCCACAGGTACGCTGCTCTGTGTAAATGACTTTGCTTGGGTTATAAAATGTAACTTTTCAGAATATGGAAAAACCGAACGAAAATTCACACAAACAAACTAGTCTTCAGGGATGTAGAACCTAAATTAGATCGACGGCACATGCTTGTGGAATTTGAAATGTGTGGATCAACGAGACAATTTTTCTGTAATCGGAAGATCAAAACAGAGGGGCAACCCTAAAACCAGGAAACCGGAAACCGGAAACCGGAAACCGGAAACCAGAATCCGGAATCCGGAGTCCGGAGTCCACAAATCAAAGAAAATAAGTTCTCCAAATTCGCGAAAGCTATTTTGCATAGCTTTTGCCGGTAAAAAATAAGAGGCCAGGCTCAAATTTAACCTTTTTTCAAACTAACATTCGCCGTCTGTTGAAATTCGTGCAACAGCTATTCCTAGTGAGGGCTGTTATTATGAGAATGTAAATAAAGTGCGTCTGAGCTGGCCCTCGTGTCTAGTGTCTTTTTGCATTGGCATGTGAGCGAGAGCCCTCTCACGGCTTCGCCGCTCGCGACCCCGATCCAACCCAGGAACCTGCTAGCAGGCAGGCAGGCTAGTTACCCATTTTTGTTCAACTTGGCCCTGGTGAGAGTGCACGCTTTTTGCCTATATCAAAATCTCTGAGAAGACTAATGAGTAGCACAATAGCAACAACCTATTGCGGTGAGTTTCTGGCAGTCCTTTAACATCTTTTAATAACATGTGGTCCAATCTGTTCGCAAGCAAGAAGCAGACGGAAGTAAGTGTGCAACATTGCTATACATCGTTTTGATACGAAGGCCGGAAAGAACACGTACTGGTTATTTGTAACAGTATCAGTGTGAAAATGGCATGATGTTGATCTGGAATTAGCCTTGGAAAAATATTTAGAACAGCCAGGTTAGCCTTTGGACATCGAAAACCGTCAATGTACAGGGACTGCCACTGACGGAGACCCTTCTCTCTATGACAATTCCTGTCTTGTTCAGTTTCTGCTCGACGTAAAGCTCAAATTTACAACTCCGGTAAATAACAGATCACCTAATAAAATAAAGTGGCATTTACCAGCAAGCTTATTGTAGACGCTCTCAGACGCACTTTATTTAGATTCTTATAATCATAACCATCACCACTTTGCTTGGCCTCTTATTTTCTTTGATTTGTGGATTCCGGATTCCAGATTCCGGATTCCGGTTTCTGGTTTTCAAATTCCGGTTTCCGGTTCCGGATTCTGGTTTTGGTTTCCGGGTTTTAGGGTTGCCCAAACAGAGCGTGAAGTATAATTACGCTCCAAATGTGCATGTCGATTCGACCTTTTTGGTGATGGGCTGGTAGTTCTGTTCAACAAATATTCAATTCTGCACGACTGTATTTAATATATCAAAAAGACAGTTGGAGCAAACAAGGAAGTTAAAATTCTCACGGAAAGTTCGCGCCCATTGCTACTGCGCATCTCTAGTGCGCACGCTATTCATTGGTCACGCGCGTGCCACGTCATTTTCAAGCGCGCGCACCGAGTCGAAAACTCAACAAAATATAGAGCTGATGACCTTTGCGTTAACTTTGTGTGCGAATATTTTTGTTGGATGCTCGGTGACCCCCACTTTTTTTTCAGCAGATCACTTCCTTTTCTGATTCTTTCCATTATACTAAAAAACAAAAAACATCTGAACGTGCGAAGTTTTAATTATTCCTCATATACTATTCAAATAGGGTTGAATTGGTACATGAATGCAGGTGTGCGTAACTCAGAAGTTGTATATTTTAAGGCTAATTCTAACTGATTTAATGAAATATGTAGCAAAGATCTATCACAAAAGCCGATATATGCTGTGTTAAACACACATTACTTAGATATAATTCTTCAACTTAAATATATGCTGATAGTAATGAATCCGGCCAGAATAGCCTCGAATGACTGAAAATCCTAGAAATGCTATGGTCTGAGCCAAAACGAGTTCGGTGACCCACGATTTTTTTTACGTTTTTAATCTAATCTTATCATTTTCTACCTGCAGTCAAAGTTTTAAAAAAAACTGTACGTGGGAAGTTTTTGGGCGCGAACGTCCTTAAATGTTAAGTTTGTATTTTACATGTAATAAGCACAGATAGATGGTCATACATTGTCATGGTAAATTAAAACCTTGCACGATGTTGCAGGTTCACCCCCGGTATATGTATTTTCATAGACCTGGACTTTCTTAATGCACGGTATACAGGATCCTGTGAGTTAAGGAAGCTGCAAAGGGTTTTGAGCTGCAGGCACGCACAGTCTACACACGCCATAACTAAGATACACATGCCAACTGAATGAATGAAAATCAGCACACTTAAAGTTAAATGCTACATAAAATTGCGTGCACCGGAAATAAAATCTGTGGAAAACATTTGTTTTTAGCTCAAAATTTTGCTCAGTTAACTATCTCCAGTTGAATTTTTGCATGCATGTACAGTACCATTCATGATGGCACTTCAAATATAAAAGTTTCGGGGAAAATTATCTAGTAGAATTTTCTGTAAGCCATAAAATGGGTTTCCTTTAAATACAGTTAATTCTACTAGTCAAGATAACGTTTTTCTATTACTGTCTGAAAGGTTAAACAATTTAGGAAGCTTTCCAACAAAGAAATAAAAATGGTAGGTCACCAAATTACATGTAGTTTTTGAGACAATTTACAAAAACTGAAATTTATAGGATGTTTTCGTGGACCTTGTGCATTAATATAACTTAGTTCACCTGTTTGTTATGTCGGTGCGTCATCATTCGATGATCTGCGAATGTAAGGAAGGTTCAAAAGAGCTGCTTTTCAGCAAATGTCAGCGTCCTTGCCAAACACTTGAAGCAGATTAAAAAGAAGGTATTCCATTCAGAAAACTGGGCTTTGGCATGTTGTCGATGAAGCATGGGGTGAAAATGAAAAAAAAAAAAAAAAAAGACTGGGTCGATCGCGAGAAAATTGGTGACGAGAAAGGAAAATGAATTCCCACGTCTGAAGCGAGCGCGTGGTAAGATGAGCCGAGGAACAAGGCTAGTTCATTTCGGTGACCGCTGACCGAAAACGCCAAAGCTTGCGAAAGGAAAAATTCACTGCTAAACGCTCTGCTAAACCAAGCAAGTGTCAAAGGCATGCACAGTGCTAGATAAAGTAAACAGGAGCGCATTTTCAATTCCGGTTTTTTTTTAAAGAAAGGCCCGATCTGAACCTTACTGACAAATCATTCTTGTGTTTTATACCTGTTTGCTTATTCTCGGAAAGTGCGCATTACATGATAGTTTTTTTAGGATGGTCCTTAGAAAACGAGTCATTTTACCTTTCGCACCAGGCCTCCAGCATCGCAACGGGTAGAACAGTGATCCTCTTAGAAAACAGCTGTAGTGAGTCCTGGAGTAATATAGCCGGAAAAATTCGAGTCCCAGATCTTTGTGCATGTGTCCAGTTTCCTTGGGGACAAATAGCACGTAGACACAATATCATATCAACTCTTGGTCTTTCGCCATCGTAACATGAATTTTTTAAAATATTTATCAGCGTTGCTTATATTATATTTTTAATAATGTAGACGCAAGTTGGCCATTTGGTGTTCTTGAATCTTTCGACTAAATTTTCCATGTTTAGCTTATATCCAAACTATAGTTATTTAGAGCTTATGCTGATAGGATCCAAAGCCAATTGGCTACTTGTTCTTTCATGCCGAGAAAGCCGAACAGTTATTTTTTAAACTCTAAAGCAAAGCTTTCGATGTTCCTCTAAAGTTTACTGCCGGACGACTTCAACAATGTCTTTTACCGTCCTTCCAAGGTTTGAGGACGACTCACATGACGAAGCAGTTACGTTCCGAACTAATGGAATTCCCAAGATACTCTAAGTAAGTTCTCTATTGTAAATTAAGAGCACCGCCGTAAGGCAGGGCGTCGAAGCATTAGTCTATAGACTCATTCCGTTGTTCTCCTCCACAGAAATCTTTAGTTAAAGGCAAAAGATTTGTGCGTGTTAAAGGAAAATCAGAGCAGCATGACAATATAAAGAGCGGACACTTTGTCCACCATTGCTCAACAAAACATGTGGTACAGTCATTTCTATGACGTAATCGATAACTACTTCTCAGCATGCGCATTGGTAAGGCGGACATTGTTCAAAGTTACGTTGCAACATTTGCATGAATTTCTATGTTCAGTTTGAAAAATTACTTCTGTTTACTTCTGCTCACTAAAACATACAGTAAACTCAGGAAATCAGAGTAGGGAATTTGGCGATCCCACTGTCAGTCTTGCCCAGTTTTAAACCTCACCATCTGATCGCCTTCACACACGCTGAGATGCGCCAGAAATAGATTGTTGTTCAGTCAGCTTCGATTCTTACATGCATTAATCGTCGTTTGTGTTTAGAAACCTCTTGTATTTCGCGCAGTTAAAAGAGGGTCGAAAGCGCTCAATCCTGGAGGGCAAAACATACTCAGTGCAGAAATAAGAATGCGCTTCTGTTTCTCAGATGTTCAGCATTTAAATCCTAGCTGATTGCGACATCAAAGAATATTCATTTATCGAACATCTTCTGTGTGAAAAAGTGATGAACCACCTGCGAACAGGATCTTTGCGAGGAAAAAAAAAGAAGGAAAAAATTGGAAGAGGCTGCTCCACGGTCTGTCTCTCTTTCTCAGTTTCCGCGCAGAACTTTCTTGCGGGCCATCAAGAAAAGCCTGGCTCTCTTATGCCGCCGGCATACCTGGGACACCATTACGGCATATGTGAAAATTTTCGCCGAATCATAATCTGATCTAGATACGCTTAGCCGTACACAAGACCCCATGAGCTATTTTCCACGGGAGATCGATAACCACTCGGTCAAGGGGCATATAAAAAAAGTAAAGATCACGTGGCAGGGCAATAGAGACTACCAAAATACGGGCGAAATTTCTCCATACAATGAGGCACCACAGCATTAATCTCAAGAAGACCGAGGTAAGCTAGCTTGTAAGTGATTCCAGACAGCAAAGTGCGAGAATATAAACCACTGCTATAGGTTGGAGCTATAGCAGAAGGATCTCAGGAGCCTCCAAGAGACCTCCAGGCGTCAAAGACAGTGCATAAAAAGGAGGCAATAGCGGCTAAGGAGAAAAGGGAAAGGGACACAAGAATTGTCGGAGGGTTCATACCAAAATGATCGAAAAGCCAATAAGTCAGCAATGAGATCTAGCCACCGTGGGAATCCTGGAAGCGCTTCCCCCACTGCACTAAAATGGCTTGAACTTTGAATTTGACAGATACAAGAGAGAACCCGTCAGAATCTTTCTTTTGAACAACAGCATCACATCGAACTAAGTCTCTTTAACCAGCCCAAAAGAATTTTTTTAAAAAAGCTGAATTAACACTCGGCTAATACCGCCATATTTCCATCCTATATATCGCCAACGAA
>JAHPZR010009827.1:0-17500 GCA_019787425.1 Platygyra sinensis
TAGAAAACATTACTGTGTAGTTTATCAAAGAGGAAATTCAGAAGGAAAACGGATTAAGAGAAATGAAGTGCTCTCCCGTTGTTAGTATTTCTCTTGTGGGTATTGTCTGTAAAACCATACCAGTTTGTTTCCACTTTACAAAAGAGAATTGCAAGCACACCACCCACCCCCTCAGTCCATATTTCCTACCCTACAAACAGCACAGGTTCAGGATTCCATATCATCCCCCAACATAATAATATTTTACCATAATACTCCCATAATACAATACAATCTTTTTTAATTTTGTCAGTACAGACAGACCTAGCCTCAGAATTCAGATTTCTGATTTTTTGGTCCACTTCATCCTCCACTAGGCCATGAAAACAATCCTTGCAAATTTCCTTTATGTGTTGGTCTAATTTATTATTGCTCTCAGATTCCTTTCCCCTTTGATGAAATTAAAGTGGTCTAAAAAAAAACTGGTTTAAACAAATTAAAGCAGAGGTAGAAATTGAGCTGTGAATTACTATGATTCTGGTATCAGGATATTAAAATATAACTTAATACTAATAACATCCCTATGTTGTAAAGACAGTTAAACTGCTTAAATTGACCTTCATTGTCAGAGACATTGAACTGAACACTATATGGAGTATTCAGCAGAACTGGTGGGGTCTTGTATTAAAACCTAAAAACATCTTAGCACAGGTCAGTGAGGATATTCCCAGTTTTTCTTTTGCCAACAACCACTCTAACCCCAAAATATAGAAGATAATGACAAAGACAGTCGTTATGACAAAAAACAGCCTCTGTCAATTCAATAAACACACTAAATTCCCCTCTAAAATACTCTAAAATTTTGCTGACAGTATAAATTCAACTCAATGCTTTAACATGCTTCTATTATAAGATTAATTTTTACCCCTCGAGTCAGAATTTTTCGATGTGACATTGAATTCCACAAAAGATTGAAAATGCTGTTCACCTTTGGCAAATATCTACATGTACATCAGTTCAAGAGATAAATGTAATGTATTCACATTTGAAAAATGTGTAAAATATGCAAATGATGTGACTGATGATGTCATACACTCAACCCAATATTCAATTTGAAACCTGGTAGGCTTATAGTTCTACAGGCAATAATTGTATCACTATCTGTTTGCAGGTACTAACTACAGTACACTAAGACTACTAACATGACTGAGTTTGGGTAATATCTATTTTTTTGTTGCTGTTTTTTCTCCCCCATTTTTATTTAATTAATAATCCGCTCATCTTCTTTGGTGCCTGAAATTGTTATGGTCCTACATACTGTACATATAAACAATGGCAAATTGTCAGCCAGGATTTGTTACAATTTACATCGGATATATCCTTTGCAACAATGGCTGCCTTGCTTTCATTCTCATAATAGCCTCAGTAACCTTGTTTTTGAGACAAAAAATTATTGTAAAGAATTTGTTATCCAGAACAAGGTTCGTGAGGGTATTTTAAATATGAACAAAAGAATAATTTAAAGCTAGCCATTTCTGTATAGGGTCTATAATGAGTCTGATAAACAAAATTAATGTCTAAATTATATGGCACATGCACACATTTACACATCTTTTAATTATTAAGCAGAGATCTCTCCACCCATTTTATTTTCATTCTTTCTTGATGAGATGGAAAGTGGATGTCATGTAAACATTGATCAAATAATGAACAAAGCTCCTGTTGTTACTAAGCTACATTGGTCAAGACTTCTTCGAGGAGATAGTTTAAGGCTGTATCAATGTATCATCACCTGATGGGAATCTTAAGCTCACAATCCAATAATATTGTTAAATAGAATTATAAACCATGATTTACATGTACCTTACCCTGGGTGCCAGAGGGTTTTTTTTTTGTAGCGAAGCTGCGATTGTGAGCAGCGAAGCCAGGATCTCCATCACGGCTTTGCCCCTCACAATCGCAGCTTCACTACAAAAAAAAACCCTCTGGCACCCAGGGTAAGGTACATGTAAATCATGGTTTGAAGAAAATTTAAGTACAAATCTATTTAACAATATTAAATGGATTGTGAGCTTAAGATTCCCATCAGGTGATGATACTTTGACACAGCCTCAAACTATCACCTCAAAGAAGTCTTGACCTCATAGTCAAATTTAGCCTGCAGAAAAGGGGTATATTATTTGCATATTTTAGGTGAACATAGGCAATTGCAGAAACTTGACAGGACTGGGAAAGAGTTTGGTATTACCGTTGTTTTTCATTTGCTTTCAGAACACTAATATATGCAAATGAAAGATCAACTACATGTAAAGTTGAAAGTCTTTACCAAGAATAGAAGTATTTTGAGGTCACCATGGAAAATGGCAAAATGGTAGCTCTTCAAATATGACCTAAAATAGAGAGTTTGTGTGGATTGGGTAGACAAGCCACAAAATTGTAAGGGTTTGTATGGAATTTTGTAACTCTTGCGAGGCTCCCATTTGAACAATTTTCTGCTGAAAACTCTTAAACTTGGCTTGCTGGGTAGCTTTTCATTCAGTAACATTTCAGTTGAAATGTTTAGATTTTCAATCTAATTTAAAAAAACTTGGCCCAGTCCTCTCATGTTTCTGCAATTGGCTATAGGTCAAAGCAAGGCGAGCACAAAGCGCGAGTTTAATTCTGTCCAGTATTTATTTATGAACCACTTCATAGTATCCCAAGGGTACTCCCAGAAAAATTTGGTGGAGGAGTGCAGCCTGCTTCCCAAAACCCTTATCATATTTATTACCAAAATCTGTGATTTTCCCAACCCTATTTCATTTATGACCAGACCAAAAATCTAATACCCTATTTACAACTGTTTTGGCTGACACAGCTACCCTAAACTTAAGTTTTGAAGGCCTTTTAATTATGGCCTTACCAAAAAATGATGAAAAAGTAGATTCTTCTCGTAATATATCAAACACGAGAGACAGTGTTTCATCGGGATATCCAAACACCAAGAAGAGAGTTGAAAATACAACGCACAGCGCAGTATTTTTTGACGAAATTCGAGGTGTTTGGATAACCGATGAAACATGTTTCGAGTATTTGATATATCTTCTCAATTGAAACAAAAACTAAAGAGTAAACGGAGAAGTAAAATCGTCAAAATCTGTGCTAATTAAGACGGGGTATCCAAACCACCGTCACGGTTGTGAT
The DNA here is from genome assembly GCA_019787425.1 of Platygyra sinensis. Classification (NCBI taxonomy): domain Eukaryota; kingdom Metazoa; phylum Cnidaria; class Anthozoa; order Scleractinia; family Merulinidae; genus Platygyra; species Platygyra sinensis. The sequence goes on from JAHPZR010009827.1 coordinate 3,163, forward strand.
TTTCTTTGTTTTAACTTGATGAATTATTAATGAGTTTGAGAAAGTAACATACATACCCCAGTTCAAGAGTAGAGAACAAAGCCCATACCCTACATGTATTTAAGACCAAAATGGCTAAATCGATACCCTATTTATGACTAAAATGGCTGAACACCAAACCCTTTGGGCCACACATACCTATGTAGCTCATATAAGGGAGTGCCCCCCTTCCAGGGTCACAGTGCATGGGTGGGTAAGAATATCACCATACCATTGGGAACTAACCCTAAACAAGTGCCCAAAGAGGTCGATTCCCGGACCAGCATTGCTGTCAAGACAATACTGAGGAATTAACAATTAACCACTGTATGACTGAAGGAGAGTTATAACAGGCGACTGGTCGAAGAATTGGTCGTCGCCCAAAGATCTACTCCTAGACTGCTTCACCCCTTTGTTGATCTTTTCGGGGAAATCTGATATCCAAAAAAAAAAGCATTTACAATCAATTCCAACTCGCAACATTGACTATTTCTTACAGAGAAACAGTGTTCAACAAGAGATATGGAAGTAGGATACTAACCTGGAGTATACGATTCATCTTGTTGTTTCCACCACACGCACGTGGATACTGAGCTTCAACTGAGTGTTCACTAACAACGACTTTTAGAACTAAACGGCTTCTGTTAAATATGTTCCCGTTGTACACAGTGAAAACTGTGGCCAGCAATACTTCATCCACGTTATTTCTAACATTATAGGCTATTTCACTTAGTGTTATCACTCAATCACGAACAACAAGAACCAAAAGTCAGAACAACACCACTTTCGCAAACTTGTAAAATCCGCCATTCGATGACAGAAGGCTCTCAGTTATTTTCCTTCAAAACAATAATGAACTATTGTCTTTTGCCGAAAGTTTTGCTTTCAAAGTCGAAGAAATGTGCCTGCAACATCTTTCTACCCTCAGTTTGAAAGGAAATGAACCTGATGGTTTGCAAATGAAAGAAAATCTTGGCAAATCGAAACGCCATTTTTTCGCTTTGTGAAACAGGCTGCGCGGCGCAGTTTAAACCGGATGTGACGTCCACTTTTTCGTTGGCCTGATCCTTGATACGAAAATCTCAGGATGACACCTTATTGCTCTATACACGTAATATGTGATAACTGATAACAATGAAGGATAGGTAAGCAATAGGTAAATACCAATATTTGTGAAATAATTATCGAGTTAGCTCGAAATGTAACTATAATTTGACAGCACCCGTCTTCGCTATATGTTAAGCTGTTTCAATGGTCACGTTTCGTCGTCTTGGAGCTCAATTTTAATCATGAAAGGGCATTTTAAAAAATTTAAATATATATGAAAATAGCTTCGCGTGGATCGAGTCACTTTTATATCGTTTCTATCGTTTTCTTTATCGTTCATGCCACTTTTTCCATGTATTGTTTCTATGTAAATATTTTACAGTTTTACTCAGTATCTCATTAGCATTCTTATAATCGATTGGTAGATATTTAAGCGCATGCAAAATAATTAATTCCGACTTGAAAAAGATCGTCGAGCAGTGGAACGTCGTTGTTGATAACTTAACTTTTATAGTAAAATAAAAACAACTAAGTCGAATATTTCATATATTTTTGAAACGCCATTGTTTTTAGCTATTGCCTTTTACATAATGATATGTATCACTACTGGTTACTTGAAATAACAGCTTTAGAATTAACAAAAAACTTGGTTGTTTGAAATACTGAAATCGGAAACAATTCGAACAAGAATCCGCAACGATTCACAGAAAAATAAGCAACAAATAACTTGACAGTAGCCAGAGATCCGCCAAGATCAGCTCCGAATGCGAATGATCCGCAAAGATCAGCTCAGAATGCAAATGATCCGCAAAGATCAGCTGAAATGTGACACGAAAGTGTCTGCAAGCCACCAGGCGTGCTGCAAGCTCCCAGGGGCCACCCCGCAGGTCACGTACGCAAATGGGGCGACCGCTGACTGCATTGGCTCGATATTAACTTTGCCTAAATTTCATTTAGCCACATTTGAAATACTGAAATCGGAAAAAAATTCAGCTTCCAAAATAGGAACGTTAGTTCGAAATAAGTTGGTTCGAAACCATTTTGTGAATAACAACAAAACGTCTATCGAGGAATTTAGTGATATTTGCAAAAGCTAGAAAGACCTGGAATTGATCTTATGCTGTGTGTACTCCAAGAACCGCCCTATTTTTGCAGTTGTCGACCATCTCGTCATTGAAAAATGTCAGTATTATTGAAACTCAGTTTACATGTTGCCAAGGCATAACTGCACGAATCTTGCTCATGATAGAAATTTTAAGAATCGTGTAACACCAGCGAGTGTTAAGCTAAGACTAGCAATGACTCTGTTTTAGAATTATTTTAATTTAATTTATATCTAGGTTTTTCTAAATACATTCTGTTCCGCCAACAGTTAGCACCAATGTAATTACACGGGCGTTTAGCCATAGAAGTTTGAATGAACGATAAGTCACCAATTTGTGCGTAATAATAACATGTTTACTTTAGATGTCACTTTAATGAGAAAATATCAGTTTCCGCAGTCTTTTAATCGTCATGTTTTGTTATTTTAGTTTGGAGCTCAATTTTAAACTGATAACATTTCTGAACTGAAACGATATTAAATTCCCCTAGGAGCAGATGACAAACTTGCCTAGTCGACCCTAATTCCTCACATTTTTGTTACCTTTTGTTTACAACTGTAATCTTTGATACTATTTGTTATACACTTCATTGGCTTTAAAATCAGGAATGCAAGACACTTTGTTATTCTTGGCATTAATTCTGAATGGTCTTAACTTCCAGGTTTCCGGGATAAGGACGAATTTCCAGTTTTTCCCCTTTGACGAAACTTTTTTGTTAAGTAAATATTAAGAAGCCTACCCCAGACAAATGTAGGTGGGCATGCGCAGTTTTCAGTCTCTGCCAGTACCGTAAGAAGTGACAGTTGCAACTTGAGCTTCACTTATATTAAATTTAAAATTTACAGTTGTCAATTTCGTATTCAACAATTTCATTATTGGGCCTACTTAAATCAAGGCAAAGCAACAAAGAGCATTTCGCTCAACAAGGGGCTAAGCTGTTCAGAAGTTTTGGACTACCTCGGAAGAGTACTGAAAAGGAAAACCTTCAAGGAGAAAATTCTAGCACGGTAAGTTTTCTTTTACTAGAGTTGTTCCTTTTTAAATCTGCCTTCAATTAAATGCTCCCATTTCTAGGTAAGCTAGAGGAAGTCGTGAGTTTCTTTCTGCGACTCATTTCGTTTGGTTTCGAAGAATACAATACGTCCACATTAAACGTTTTTATATGGGATTTTCTACAAGATATCCATGAAGGTCGCTAAAAGTGAAAATGTTCAATAAAAATGGCTTACCGTATTCCATACGTGTGTTGTTTTCTCCTGGTGTTGTTATTTTGCCGATTTAACGTGATTTAAGCGATTTTTTGGAATCTTGGTTTTCTCTTCATAAAGAAGAGACAAGGCGAGACACTCCAAGTCCGGACAGCCTGCCGAACGAAGTCAAAAATCCCGAGCTGAAATGTACCCACGGCCACAAATCCATCGCAGAATTCAAGGGCAAAGGTTGATCTTTCATTTCAATTCTCTAGCCACACAATCGCAGCCCTGAGATCGACGCCAGGCCGCTCTTCGTGTCCCAAGTGAAACGAAAAAACGTTGGTAGACCGCCGTGTACAGTTCGAACCCTACACAACGACCGTTGAAATCGGCTTGGTAACCTCGTCATGTTGGCAAACCAAGACTCGCGGGGGTACTAGACCTCAGTTTGTCAACAACACTTCTTTTAACACCCGGGGTCTAGTACCCCCGCGAGTCTTGGTTTGCCAACATGACGAGGTTACCAAGCCGATTTCAACGGTCGTTGTGTAGGGTTCGAACTGTACACGGCGGTCTACCAACGTTTTTTCGTTTCACTTGGGACACGAAGAGCGGCCTGGCGTCGATCTCAGGGCTGCGATTGTGTGGCTAGAGAATTGAAATGAAAGATCAACCTTTGCCCTTGAATTCTGCGATGGATTTGTGGCCGTGGGTACATTTCAGCCCGGGATTTTTGACTTCGTTCGGCAGGCTGTCCGGACTTGGAGTGTCTCGCCTTGTCTCTTCTTTATGAAGAGAAAACCAAGATTCCAAAAAATCGCTTAAATCACGTTAAATCGGCAAAATAACAACACCAGGAGAAAACAACACACGTATGGAATACGGTAAGCCATTTTTATTGAACATTTTCACTTTTAGCGACCTTCATGGATATCTTGTAGAAAATCCCATACAAACCCTTATAATTCGACGCCATATTGTGTTCCTTGTGTGGTTCATTAAGAGAGCTTGGGCTGCCTGTGGAAGAATCTACACCGATTTACATCATCTTTGCAACCACGAACTATTTTTTACAAGTATTTGTCACATTTACTGTTTAAGTTCTCTGAAAACCAGAAAACCAGAAATCTCTATGGCTTATCACTGGAATAATCCAGCCAGCTTTTTACTAGACAGTGAAACGTGATGATGCAAAGGACCGCAAACGAAAATGCTGCCTGTGAACGCAGGAGCTTTTTACGCAGTATCAGCCTTGCATCATTGTTTGTCACCTTTTTACGTGGTATGAAACAATGTAACAGTATGGTTCCTGGCAAATTTGATTTAGTTGCTTTACTCTTCTATTAAAATACAATCGTTTTGTGAAATAGTAGACTAGACCAGTGTCGTAGGCACATGTGAGAATGGATGGGCCAAAGACTCCCATCTTGATCAGAGGCGGATCCAGGGGAGGGGTTGAGGGGGTTGCAACCCCCCCCCCCCCCTTGAGAATTTTTTTTGTTATTTTTCTTGATTCTTCGTAAAATAATAATAGAATAAAATTGTTTTTTTGGGGGGGGGAAGGTGGTATGGCTCTGGACCCCCTCAGGATATCGCGCCAGAGGCAGGGGCCGTCACTCGCCTTCCACACTATTGGTGTTCAAGGTTACTTCGGTAGTGTACACCCCCCCCCCCCCCTCCTTTCAGAAATTCCTGGATCCGCCCCTGTTGATTATACTGCAAGCCAGTTGATGGAATGTGAGAAAAGCGAAAAAGACTTGATGCAGCATAAGGGGAAATATATATATTGGCTATGTGATCGATATGAAAAATGTACCAATTCGATTATGACACCAAAGACAGTACCTTTTGATTTATGAATTTGCAATTGCTTTCTTTTGTTTTTTACTTTATTATTTTATTTCTGGATGCTGATCGAGCGCTCGCTGGGGTTATTACGGTGTGTTCTTGGGCAAGACATTTAACTCTTGCAGTTCCTCTCTCCAGCTTGGTGTATAACTGAGTACAAACAAATTTAATATTGAGGGGGTAACCCTCCGATGGACCAGCATCCCATTCGCGGGGAGAGTAAAAATACTCCTAGTATTTTAACGCTACAGAAACTGGGATAAAGCGGCTGTATGGACCACTTGGCTGGGCGAAGACCTTACTTTTCTAAAGATGACAGCTTTCATCAGCCTTCACAAATAGTTATCTATTATCTATTTATTTTATTTCATTTTTCAATCCATCTCGGCAACTAAGTCAAGTAACAGCACAGCATTTGATTTTGATAATCCATGCGTTTATTAGAGATTTCTCGAACTCTTGATTATGTTCGCAAATAGGAACTCTGACATTTTTTTACAGTACAATTCTTACGGAAAGACCTCAAATAATTTTGGCTCCATTGTTAAGTTGTGTGAGAAGGACAACTAGACGAAATACTTATATTTCGCACCCACGTTTTTTCTTTAGCCCTGTTTAGACCAGGGTATAACCCTACGTTATTATGATCCCTTTAATATGTGAGTAGGGAGCGGAACAAGGGGGGGGGGGGGGAATTTCTCCCTTGTTAAAGAGGATGACAACAAGTTCATTCCGGTCTGTTCAAGGTTAAGTGGAACACTGTCAAATAAGCGGGGTCTTATTCCTCGGAAAAAGTGCCTTATTTCTATCTGACGTATAAATAGCTCTCAACTGCGTTTGGAAGCCGCCCTGTAACTTAACGATTTACATCGGCTTAGCAAGCTTTTCAATGAGTCAGCACTACTCAGCTTAACTCAACCAATTTTAATTACATACTGATTTGTTTTATTTATTTCTCAAAGACTATGAAGTGCTTTGTTTTCTTCGCAATATCTTTGGTCTTGCTGGCGTCAGCCCCTCTCAATAACCAAGCCCAGGTAAGCGTGTTATAGTGTTACAGTGTAGGTGTCTCAAAGACGACCCATTGCATTCGTTCCTCAATGATTTTGACTAATTAAAATCGTTTTGACGAAGAACTGTTTTTTTTTTTTTGTTTTCTTTTTTAACAACAAATAAACTTTATTAATAATTAACACTTAAAACTGAGAACATGTACAACTCGCATATAGCGTAAGCTAGTCGAGGCGAGTTCTGCAGGAAGAAAAAAAAAAGAAAAATAATAATAAACTAATTTGTAAGCTTCAAATAAAAGACTATAAATCATGACAGGAATAAACTATAAATAAAATACAGTCATTAGCATCGGGGGATAAATATGTTTACAGAATTGATTTTTAAAAGGTAGCTCAATAACCTAAACAAAATAAACTAAACAGGCGATGAGCGATTGACTACAAAAAGTTATGATTCATATATCTATTTGACAGGACGAAAGCCATGACGAAGACCCTGGTTAGTCTACCAACCTTCTTTGAGCTCATTGCTTTGTTTTAAATAATTTAATAACGTATCCAGTACATGTAAATGAGCATCCATGTAGATAACATTTTATGCTGAGCGCTTTTAAGCCTGCAAACTTAAGACCGTGTTTAATTTTTCGTACGTTTGAGAGTCTTCTGTTCTTCCGGTAATATTTCAAAATACTTTCAAATTACACTCGCTTAAAGGCTCGATAGAACAATTTTCAAATAGCACTCAATGGATACGAGTCCAATTAAAGATTCAAACCATACGATTACCTATACTAAAGTAATGTAGAGTTTCTTTGTTTTTTTGCACATTATAGGTCTTTTTGCTTTCTCCGATGTTCCCCAAACTCAGGTGACAGATGACTTCACCAGTGATGACGACGACAAGCGTCGTTGGAACGGTAACACGAACAAGGGTGGCGGTACAAACACTCAACAGTGGCAACCAAAATGCTAACTTTGGCAAACGTGGAAACGGTAAGAGGAAGCAGGGTGGCGGTGTAAACACCAACCGTGGCAACCAAAATGCTAACTTTGGCAAGCGTCGTCGGAACAGTAACACGAACACGGGTGGCGGTACAAACACCAACAGTGGTAACCAAAATGCTAACTTTGGCAAGCGTCGTTGGAACGGTAACACGAAGAAGGGTGGCGGTAGAAACACCAACCGTGGCAACCAAAATACTAACTTTTGCAAACGTAGAAAACGGTAACAGGAACCAGGGTGGCGGTGTAAACATCAACCGTGGCAACCAATGTGTTAACTTTGGCAAACGTGGAAACGGTAACAGGAACCAGGGTGGCGGTGTAAACACCAACAGTGGTAACCAAAATGCTAACTTTGGCAAGCGTCGTTGGAACGGTAACACGAACACGGGTGGCGGTACAAACACCAACACTGGCAACCAAAATGCTAACTTTGGCAAGCGTCGTTGGAACGGTAACAGGAACCAGGGTGGCGGTACAAACACCAACAGTGGCAACCAAAATGCTAACTTTGGCAAGCGTCGTTGGAACGGTAACACGAACCAGGGTGGCGGTACAAACACCAACAGTGGTAACCAAATGCTAACTTTGGCAAGCGTCGTTGGAATGGTAACACGAACCAGGGTGACGGTACAAACACCAACAGTGGTAACCAAAATGCTAACTTTGGCAAGCGTCAGGTGACAGATGACTTCACCAGTGATGATAACGACAAGCGTCGTTGGAACAGTAACACGAACAGGGGTGGCGGTACAAACACCAACAGTGGCAACCAAAATGCTAACTTTGGCAAACGTGGAAACGGTAACAGGAACCAGGGTGGCGGTAGAAACACCAACCGTGGCAACCAAAATGCTAACTTTGGCAAGCGTCGTTGGAAACGGTAACACGAATACGGGTGGCGGTACAAACACCAACACTGGCAACCAAAATGCTAACTTTGGCAAACGTGGAAACGGTAACACGAACAGGGGTGGCGGTGTAAACACCAACAGTGGCAACCAAAATGCTAACTTTGGCAAACGTCGTTGGAATGGTAACACCAACCAGGGTGGCGGTACAAACACCAACAGTGGCAACCAAAATGCTAACTTTGGCAAATGAAAGTTCTTTCCTCCGGCTGCCTCTTGAGTATGGAAAACAGCATTTCGTTGTAGTTGAGTAATGTTTTCGTAGACCTGAAGTTCTTAGAAAGTCAGGAAAGACAGAGCGAAAATTGTAAAAGTAGTGAGACAATAAAGGCGTTGAAAAAGCAGTTTATTGTTTGCGTGCTCAGTTATGTGATTGCTCAAGGGAATTTTTTAATGTGAGCAATAGCGAAGAAATTCTTATTCCCTATTACTCTATGGCTCTGTCTCACAGGGACTGGAAACTACCGAATTCGCGAATTTGATTGGGTGAAATCGGTATTGAAAGCGGTCTAAATTTTCCCATCTAGATGGCATCTAGACCGGTTGCGTTTTGCGGTGCAAGGGTTGTAAAGAAAATGGCAAAAAATTTTGACTATTTTCTTCTACCAATATTTATGTAAGTGCCAAAGAGCCTGATAACAAAAAGAGCACGGAAAGTGAGCAAACTTTGGCAGAATTAACGAATTCAATTTTTCCTGTTTTCCATATAAGAACCATCTTATTAACTGTGCTTAGTCGGTCTGTCTGAGAATCTTAACCTCGGTCGTGTGTGCAGACCTCACAGCCGGTTGGGTCTGTACTCTCAAATTGACTCCTGTGCCGCCCGTAACCGCCCGTGACGAGCCTTGGCCTTTCTTCCATTTCTGACGTCATCACTTTTGAACAAAATCGGCATCATCTATACTCAACTTCTGGAGCAGGAAAAGATCTTTCCAATGATGCCCAGATCAGAGAGATCGGCCTAATGGAGTCTGAGATATGCACAAAAATGCTAAAAAAGATGAGTTAAAAACTCAGAGCAAAATTTCCTGCCACTACACCTAGCTGCTCCATGGTAAAAATTGGCCGCCTCGATGACTCTTTCTTAGAAGTTTTTTAACCGCAAGGAATCCAGTACAAGGTCAATCAATCACTGCAGCAAAAAGAAAAGAAAAGGAGAAGCAAAAAGAAAAAAAATTCCAAATTTTGATTTCTGCGCATGCCCGAGCCAAAATATCGTAAAACGCGATTCTAGTGGCAAGAAGGGCTGGCTGTCGTGTTGCAAATGCATTTTCGACCAGATTAAAGCTAATTTGGCCGTGATCCAGCCTCAAAACCACCAGCATGTCCAAAAAACGCATTTTTTGGCAAAAGGTTCCAGGAGTCAATAGATACAGACCTCCTGGTAGGTAAATAAAAGCTAAGAAACCCAGAAGACATGCGCACAAAATATCGCTGAAATCCCACATATAAAATGGCCTAAAAGTTAGTTCAAATACTATTCGCAACCATAGAATTTAAAATTTGAATTTATACTACATAGAAAACAAAACGCTACGTTTCTACAAAAATCCTATAAGATTTTTAAAACACATTGCCTTTTGTACACAAGAGGAGCTAAGAGTCATGTTCGAGTCATCTTAGGACTGGTTTTTAGTTCGACAATAGCACCAGCGCAAAGACATAAGCAACAGACATTGCAGACGTAGTAAAGTGCAACAGTACTCATAAGTCAAAGAAAGTGGACAAAAATCGAGGTAAAAGTTTTTTCTAACAAGAAGCTTCAAAAGGCCTAATTTTGGAGATGTATGAGAAATTAGAAAAACTATGGTAAGCCTAGAAACCTTTTGGGTTTAATTTTTTGAAATAGTTTTAGAACCCGCCAAAAAATCACAAATTCGTTACGGTCCCACGTCGGGCCAAAAACACGCAATCCACATCGTAAGAACACTGTACAGCGCAGCAAATGATCCCCGACCGCAAATGATCCCCAGACCGGAAATGATCCCCAAACTGGACCACAAATGATCCCGAACCGCAAATGATCCCCGATGTGGACCGCAAATGATCCCCGCCGGAAAACGAGGAATGGCATGGAGTTTGGTTTCCTGTTCTTGTTGTTTTTTTTTTATGTTTTCTTTTTTCATTATTTTTAAATTTATTCATTTTCATCAACTAAATGATGAATTAGATAAACATAAACAAAAAATCTTCTGACTACGTAAAATATGACCAATTCATCTTATTTTATCTTGACAATTCTGAAAAATCACTGGAAAAAAAAAACAAAGTTCGTATACACAGGGCTCAAAGTTAACGACCAGCTGGTCGCATATGCAACTAGATTTTTGGCTGTGCGCCTAAAAAATTAAGTGGGGTTGCACAACCGCACCTCAAAACCCTAAGTACAGTGCGACTTCTCTAGTGCTTACTGACCTGACCATACTAACATACTCTGATTAATAAATGTAAATTTAAACATAGATATAACACAAGCAGACAAATCCGGACAAAAGTCAGGATTTGTCCGCATTTCCATATATTTCTTTGTAAATTTGTTTCGTTTTTAAATGCCTGTATCTCAGTCAAAACTAGCTTGATTAATACCAAACTTGGGGATTTTATGAATCTCCGTGTGCTCTCTCTGACTATGGGGATCAATAGCTGCTAATCCCATAAATTACAGACTCGTACCTAGTCCCTCATGGTATGAAACCAGGCAATATTGCAACATGAAGACTGAGTCGCTCTTTTCGGAGTGTTAAGAATTTTTTTGGAGTAGGTGCTCCAAGTATTTGAAGCTGTGCGCCTAAGATTTTTACCTTCGCGCCTAAGATTTTGGCAGTGCGCCTAAAAATTTACTTCTGGTCGCACAAGTGCTCTCAAAGCCAAAAATAAACTTTGAGCCCTGATACAGCAATACTCTTTTTCAACAAGCTCGATCTACAACAATAACAGCTTAATACTACCAAAACTAAGACATAAAAATCTTTTGCAGATTTTATTTGGATGCCATTTTCAAATAATCTGATATATCCTCATCATTATACGGCGCCAAAGGCGCGAGGAACCAATACAAAAACAAGTGTTAATACCACCAGTATGTGACATTCGCAACATGTCCATGACCTTTTAGTTCCGCGAATGAGCTAGAAATTCTGCTTCCCAACACTACAAGCCACTTGCAGCCAGAAGGTCTGGACAGGAGCACTTATTGGTGAACTTACATGGTATGTAGCGCGATCTAACACTTGCCTTCATTACCCGTGGGAAAAATGCGTGAAACTGAAAAACCGTATATCATTACAAGCAAGAAGTAGAATGGCAGCCGTAAGCTGTTTTCGTGTAATATTCTCAGACTAAAGAAGTCTTACTTCATGAGATACGGATAGGTTACACCACTACAACCATGAACTATAGCCGTTGCAATTCCTTGCTACTGACTTTGAACATCGGTGACAAAAATATTTCATTTCGCGTGATTGAGCAAAACCGGAAACCGCACATGAAAAGTCTGTAGCACCCAAGATTTAGCCAAACGTTCAGGCCAGGAAATAAGACACAAGACACAAATTAGTTGCATATACACCGAATGCAAATATGGCGGACCACTCGGTCGTCGCCCGGGAACGAGCTACATGAAGCTACATGAAAGCGAGGTTAGTCAGTCTTTGATGATTTGCTTTGAAGTTGCTTCCCCAGACAACTCTTTCTTTGACGTCGATCTATTCTGTTTTATTTCGCTGTGCCTTCGAGTTGCTGTGTTTCTGAATGCGACGAGAAGGGATAGAAATCTTCCACCGTTCACCTCTAAGGGAAAATAGTGGATCAATGCAATTCGTTGAGACGAAGAAAAGAAGTTCACGATCGCCGCGGGAACTAAAGGTTGTTTCACGGCTACGTTTCAGGATAGGAGATATCAGGAAAATCGTTTAAATGACGAGCTTATGTGGTGTCTGGTGGTGTTCCCACTCGATTTTCATGGCCAATACCCTCCCCAAGTTAACGAAAGCTCTTCTTGAATGATATCCTCTGTCTCAAAGGAAGAAGTTATTTGCGTTCGCGTCCACTCGCACAGAATCACACGAAGCAAATACTACAGTGCAATAACCAAGCGAATGAACTTCAACTGCCCCATCGTTGAAACCAGTGAAAGCATTGAGCCAAATGACAACAACTTGGAGCTAAATGCGATCGGTTACACATTTTCTAAGATCGATTTCCAACCAGAACTTTAACAATTCCTTCGGCGATCGTGAACTTCTTGCCTCCGTCTCTTTGGTTCCCCCTCCGAAGCGAACGAGGAAACTGAAAGAAAGAACACTTGCTCTGCTGTGGAAGATTCCACTCTGTTGCGGTGGCATTCAGGAACACAAAAACGCGTAGGGAGGGCGAAACAAAGGGACCAAATCGACAACGAAGCAACAGTTTTCTGGGAAAGCAACTTCAAAGCAAAACATCAAGGACTGACGAACCTCGCTTTCATGTAGCTTCATGTAGCTCGTCCCGGGCGACGACCGAGTGGTCCGCCATATTTGCATTCGGTGTATTGAGCGACTGAACTGACGTTACTAATTCGTTCGCAAGTTTTGCTTCGGTTAAATTGTTTTGAAATGGTATGGCTGAATATATACAAAAGCCAATTGCAAGGCATTCCACAGAGCTTTACGGTAATTATCCGAAGAACTCTTTATCATGGGATTTCAGTATTTAACAATTAGACTACGAGCCCGAGTTTTCTGCGCCTCGTTGACTATCGCTCGTAGAAAACCAGGGCGAGTAGTCGAATCGTTTTAGTATAAATTTACCGCAGTCTCATTGCATAAAAAGAAAAAATTTCAAGTAACGCGTACAAAAGAACTGTTTTATTATGTTACATCAGGTTCAAACGTGATGCGCGATGTGCACTGATGCGTAACTGTTTCCTATTAGCAGATAGGAAACGGTAATATAGCCAATCAAATTCACGGATTCACAATAGACTACGATAAATTTATACTAAATCCATAAAGAATATGGTTAGTTATGACTTGCTTCTGTTTATGTTAAAGATTTAAAACCACCACCCGAGGAACAAATTCCATGCCATTCCTCGTTTTCCGACGGGATCAGTTGCGGTCCACATCGGGGACCATTTGCGGTTCGGGATCATTTGCGGTCCAATTTGGGGATCATTTCTGGTCTGGGGATCATCTGCGGCGGGGATCATTTGCGGCGCTGTACAACACTCCAGTTTGCGCCTGGAGATTTACTGTTGAAGGGTGTACAAGTCTTTTGAGCCAATTATACTTTCAAGGTCACGACGAGGCGGCCTCAAAATTCTCAATTATGCACACTTTTTCAAAGGGTCAATTCTCTACCCGGTAAAACACTGAAACACCTACAATTCTGACATTTCGAAAGAAGAAATGTCAGTGCCTGGTATAAAAATTATTTTCGGGCTTTTCATCAGCGCTGTGTACAATGCTCTCAAAATCGTCATAAGCACAACACTAACCTGCTAGCAACGAAAACAACAGGCAAGTGCCTGTGACTAGATAGATAATCAAAACGAACGAGAAAATGTCTTCTTGTATTTGATTTCCTAGGTGTTTGGACTTAAACTACGGCAGAAAATTCCTATTTAGCTCACCTTCTGTAAGACATTACATTCAAATATTAAGCACTGGTGTATTCAGAATCCTACACGATAGGCATTTTGACACGAGGAGTACAACAAGTACAAGCAAAAGTACAACACATTCAACTAATGACTCCAAGATAATCCACCATATTCCTACCCCTTGTTTTAAAGCAGCAATCCATCAAACGAGCGAAGCCTTCTAGCGTTCCTTGTTCGCTGAAACGAAATAACTGTGCTATGTTATCTACGCTTGAGAAATTAACGTTCGCTTTGTCGACTAAATTTGTTTGTCACACAAAGGTCTCCTGACAGTTTTTGTTACGCGGTGCCAAAAAAGGAAACAAAATAATGAATCGAAGGAAACAAAGCAATCTGAACCATAGGTAACCCAGGTCACTGTGTTTGACACGTGACATAACACTGTGACCAGTTGGTCCCCTTATTTGTCAAAACCCTTATTTAGAGATTCCCGGATGTTTGAGAAGAGTAGTTCCCGCCATTAAACACAAGATGACTTGTTTATCACAAGGTTTTTCCTTTACTTCTGTCTGTTAAGCGTCTCTGGCTTATTGATACATGGTGGCAGCGGTTGTGGCTGTTA
>JAHPZR010009829.1:0-41479 GCA_019787425.1 Platygyra sinensis
TTTCTTTCTGAAGAAAAACTTTCATCTAGATTATCAAACCAAGCGGCCAAAATCGTCCTCACAGCCTGTCAATTTGTGCGCTGACGGTGTCTTAATTAATGAAACCATGCTTCAGGAAAATTTAACAAATTAACATCCTAAACTAGTAAAATTAGGCAAAACCTACCAAATGTAGCCTTTGACGAGAGCTTCCACGTGGCCACTCAAGTTTGCTTTGGGAACAACAGACTGAGAGCTTCCCTTAAGTATAATCTCTTTCTTCACTTTATCAATGACTTCTGTCAGGCGCTCTATAGAGGAAAAATAATGCAACACCTCTGTCTTAATCCAGTCCTACAGCACAATCTATACAGGCAACCCAACAAACTTTGAACTACATGTACATCAATGTAGTTTGCTATACTGTACATACACATGGTTGTCACTAAGCCCTGGCTACTGGCAAAATTTGGCGGCTAAGAAAAAGGTGTTCCCCAGCTGGACTTTGGTGGGTAGGTCACTCCGTAAAGGGCAATGAACAGTTTTTGGACTATGCATGGACAATAATTGATATCTGAACAATATCGAACTGTCTACATGTAAAGATAAAAAGTTCGAAATAAATTCCTGACTACCTTGGGTATTGATACCACTATGATGAGTAAAGTAATTGGAATAAATCTAGTTTTGAGCACATGTTTAACATGTACTGTGTCGATCATCTTGTAAACTTGAATCTTAGCCAGGAGACTACATTCTATTTCCTTAGCTACAACCCTGAAAACCTATGCTACAGCCAAACACTATCCAATACAATCACATACAGCAGGGCTAGATGAGGGCAGTGAAAAAATTCCAACTACACACCGGAGTCCTCAGTATAACGACAGATATTCTTCATCCCAGCAATAGTAAAATGTATGGAAAACAACCTAGAGCATCTATTTTGCCAATCTCTTAGCCCTTTGTTTTATTGAGGTTCCACTGTACTAGAAAGAATTCTTCAACAATTGTTTACTAAGTAACATACAGTCCTTTGGTTAAAACAGAAATAGAAGTTTAAATATTTACCAGCCTATTTTAATCGGTCAGTATAAAACAAAAAACTGGGCGTAAAATACAGACTCCAGACTGTGGACTTTTTAACTTACAGCTGTAATCAATAAATCATGTTACTGTTTCCTTCCCTGAGAGCTAACTGTAAACAGGATGATAGTCTGAGAATTATTTAGGTTAACCTGAGTGATACTCAGGCTAACTGGAATGCAGACTTACAATGTGTGGTTCTAGAAAATATCCATACCCCCCCACGGAGGATTTTTTTCAGTTTGCGCAAGCTATGTTATTACGTCATTCTTATTTTTGCTGTCAAAGTGGAACTCGGGAAAATAACTCAATGCTAATCTCCACGATATTTCTGTATGTTGCAGGTGTAATTTTTATCTTGTATTATGTGTGAACAGTACTGTTTATAAATATTATTTTTCATGTGTGGAGCCTTGAAGTGACTTCGCTTATCAGCGGGAATCATAAGTCGTCACGCAACATGTTTTTTAAAACAGCTGTTTGTCAAATATCCCTTACATTTGCCTTTCACCAGGAATACTTCGATAAAGTTATACGCTTTGATAGTAAATTTCACGCCTTAGAATTTTTTTAACTTGTCACACATTTCATTTGTAAAACATACTTTTGAAGTTCAATCCGGTAACTAAACAACCAAATGAAATCTTCGCTGAATCTCGTGGCCGTTCACGGTTACTCATTTCCGCGCGTTCGCTCAATACGGCCAATCTTAGGGGACTGGGAACAATATTTTTCTAGTCGGCCATTTTGTTTTACTCGACGTTGAACGTGCTGCTCAGAGGTGTGCCTCAGTGGTGTATGAGTCGTCTGGCGCTGGAATAATAATAGGAAATATATGACAAGGAATCCTACGTCTATTTCTACAGATAGAACTTTTCGTTTTTCTTGGTTACCTGAATCAATTGGAAAAATACATAAGTGTTTATTCGATCCCATTTCAAACCCTCTGGAAAGAAAAACTCTTTATGTACCCCCCTTCCGTTCGGAAATTTGTCTCTTTTAGACCCCCCTACCCCTAGGAAATTCTGTGACCCTCCATGGGGGGGTATGGATATTTTCTGGAACCACACAATCTCATTACCCTGAATAACCAAGTTTAAGTGGTTAGCAGTGGATGATGGCAAAAATCAAATGTATACTTGAAAAGTCTGTAGTCCACAGTGCGTTTTACCTCCAGTCATATTATTTTGCACTGACCCCTATATTTAGTAGACATTTTTCTTTCACTGTTTAAGTCTCAGCTAATAGACCAGTAGAATTGAAAGCTCTTTTCTTGTTCATGAACATGTAAGCAAAGGAGATACTCACGCTGCTCCAATTCTAGCCCCTGCAACTTGACTTTGTTAGCTTCATGCTGTGCTTTCTTCTTTAATCTACAAGCCCTGAAAAAGAGACATGCACATCTTGAATTTTCATTCTACATGTACATGTACATGTATAACAGTTTGGTTATGATGTACTCTTTTGTATGAGTGCTTAAGGGTTTCTTGTGCTGATAAATGGACATCAGCTAAAATAATACAATGATTGCATGTAATGCTCAGAGCACATTTCACTGTTCCTTTCAGGCCCAGTCCTTCAAGAATAATTATAAGCTACTGTAGTAAGGATTGGCTAAAATTGTAGTTCAACTTTTTAGCGAGAATTTCTGTTTCTTTTCCTTTTAGATTGTATTCAAAAGAGGTGAAAACTCACTCATTCATTAAATCTGTTTGAGAAGTGCTATTTAATTACGAAAGTTGTTCCAAAAAGTCTAAACATTGTCCCAAAGGCAATACTACTCAGTTCTTTTGTAAATGGTATTATCTCCTCATACAGCTGTACATGTATAATGTTTCAGGCTTTCAGATAATATTATGCTTTTAAGTCCAAAGCTACTGTACTCTGCACTTCTTTTAAAACATTTCTAAAAACAACTTTCCTGTCCTCTCAAAATAGCATACTAAAGTTGTCACTCCCAGTTAACCTTTATTAAACTTATAATCAGAGATTAGTAGTTATCAGCTTTAGAACAATAGCTGTACATTGTAAACTAGAAACATCTCATGTTACCACCTCACTGGGTGAGCTAAATTGCACGGCCAGGTAAAACACAAGAGTTCTTAAGTCGCATATCTCTACTGATCGTGAAATAATACCGGTTCACTGCTGTATTGCACCCAGGACTATAACGGTTTATTATTAATATCGCTCACATCTAGTCTCATGGCTGAGCTGGTAACAAAGCACGGTGTGTGGCTTATCCTCCTTACCAATCAAAAGATAACACTCAAAAAGAATTTACACAGCAAAAATAACAACCAAGATTATATGTTCCCATCACTGACAACAGCACCGAACAGTCTTTTTCTGGTATTATTTGTTTTGCATTAAGTTTCTTAGCCTGTCCCTCAATAGGACCACTGTATCCTCAATTTGTTTTCAACTACTGTAGTCTTCTAAACATTTAAATGATTGGTCACCATGTATAAACAATGTCCGTTACCTGATACCACAGGGATGAAACAAAATATTTTTAGCATGGGATTTACTGCAAAATACCCATCTGTCTGCCATAAACAACTTAAAGTAAAACAAAAACAACACACCACTGTCTGTGTTTCATAAAACAACCAATAACATACACTATACAGCCGCCCTTATAAGCTGTGACATGAATATTTTTTTGCCGAATTTTATTTCTTGGAGGACTTCCTGACTACCAAGTGTGACAGGACTGGCACTTCCTCTACAAAGATTATACTTACTATTGTTATTGCAGTCGTTAGAGGAGTTTCAAGTTGAGCCAATTTAAATGGTGACTTTTTTTGTCAACAGTCCAAAGATTTATTGACGATATACATGTATATTTTTATCCGCATGTCAAAAATGACTTTCCTACTTTTCAACCTGCGTTTAAGCTCCATTAACTCTGTCTTTTTCAAATGGTACAAGGTACATTTTCAGTTGTTGGATGACTTATTCTTAAAAGAATTGTACAGGTCCAAAAGTACCCATACCCAATGACAGTTAACAAAGATTCTAAGGGGGAGGGGGCTGTTGAAGCATAAATTTTAAACTGGAATTTCCAGGAGGGATGGATGGAGGGGGTTGGGGGAGGGGGTCAAGCTAAAAGAAAAAAAAACCTTAAAGGGAGGGCTATGGAAATATACTGGAACAACACATATGCATCAATTAAACAGAAAAAGAAACCACAACAAAACAAATCAAAGCTCCGCTTTTAGGTGAGATTATTAGAAAATTTGTCCTATGCACCCCCTTGAGATAGCATTACTGCATGTACATGTAACCTATCCTAATATATCTTATTTTTGCACATGCAGAGCAATGTGCATTAAGCAGAAAAACATGTAATAACGAAAGGATGTGTTGAAAATTTAGAAGAATGGGTGTATTCATTTTATTTCCACCAATGACCCATTCTGTCTTAACCGCAAAGAAAATGTCCCAGTCAAGGATGTATCAGGTAGACTCTTTGATGTTTTTCATGCACAAAATTATCAAACTTTGGGAACCTCTGAAACAGCAGGGAACTAAGGCAACGCTAACAAAGTATCGGTAACAGATCGAAGTTCAATGAGGGCGTTCACAAAAAGCGCAGAATATTTTTAATGTCCTGATACATGGTACACAGCAACAACGACAACAAAGAAACATTCCTTAAAATTCTACTTCCGCAGCTAAACCTGGAAGTCGAAACATTTCCTCTTAACACTTGTCTTTACAGAACACGAGTAATGTTGCAATCCAAAACAAAATTACCACAAACATGACAAAATCGAGTTGTTTTGAACGTTTCTAAAGCTGAATCGAAAAGAATTTCAGCGAGTTTCGATACATGCACAATGTACATTACAAAATAACAAACTGAGCGCAAAAATCCGAAGAACGCGCGATTCTGAAAAAAATTATTCTATATTAACATAACTTAACAAATAATTTACCTTGAGGCTAGCTTGTTTTTCTCCTTTCTTGACTTGTTCCGGGCGTTCTGTGGCAACTGATGAATTGGCTTTAAGTCTCCGATAACTTTGTTTAGACGATCAAGCTCTCGACTGATTTCCAGCAACTTTCTTGGATTCGGCGAAAGGTCATCTTGTTCACCTCTTCTACCCTTTCGATTTCTAGCTAAGCCAGCACTGTGCAAGTGGCTTTCCACATCAAAATCATCGTCACTGTCCATGTCTTCATCCGCAGATTCATCGTCCGCAGCTGGGCTACTAGGATCGGCTTCGATCGGTTCCCGCTCTGCTTCAACCTTCGCATTCCCATCCTCGCGCTGTGCCGGACCTGCCGTGTATAGTCGAGTTTTCATTTCCGCTGAAACTAACTTTGGCATTTGGTTAATTCCATCATTGCCTAAATTTCCTTCTGGCAAGATGACCATTCTCGAAGTTTTTTCATCGTCCGTGGCAACTGTTTTCGCGGACTCTTTTTTGCAATGCAAAGAAGAAGCATCTCGGGTCATAGTCCATGTAGGTTTGCTGGGAAGTTTCTTCTCCGCTTCTTTTAAAACAGAGGCAGGTTGCTCGGACCTCTCGTTATATCCGCAATTTGATGAAACAGGCTCTTGTTTTAATTGAACAACTTGTCTCTCAGTCTTATCCGATGTGAGCTCTAAGGCGATGTAAGGCTGCGGCTTCCGAGTTGTTGAGCAATCCCACGAAGGGGAACAGTCGCCCTCCGCTCGAGTGGCTATTCGATGAAGGCGCTCCATTTCAGGATTTATCAGAGGCGACAGAGAGCGATGGTCATTTAGTTCAGCCAAAGTAGGCCCAGCCACTTTACAGTCCTCGATTACATCACTTTTAAAAAATTCCAGCTCCATTTCAAAGTCGCCCCCAACACCGCCGAACGGAGAACTAGGTAGTGCTTGGTAGCTGTCCCAGCCATTTCTTCCTCCTCCACCTCCATTCGACTCTCCCACGAAGGCAGTCCTTCTACCTTCGAAATCATCATCTTCGAATGGAGAAAACACGCCGAAACTATCTTCAAATGAACTCTCCACGTCCAATGGGAGCTGCAAAATAATGGAAGAGTTTAGAAATTGTTATGTAACTTCGCAAATAAATCCTCAGAGGAAAGGAACAGATCCAGAAAAAAGACGCCAGCTTCGAGCAAACGCGAGCGCCACAAAGGTTTCCTAGCGAACAAAACTTACTGGAGTGTACTCTATTCCTTGCTGCATGTACCTCTATGGCTTTTATAGTTATACAGTACGCTTCACAGAGAAAACAGGCAATGTTCTGCTCTTCACTCGAAGCAAATTTTCTCCTTTGTTATTGTTTTCATTCCGGCCACGGGTGAAATCAGCATCACGAGACCAGGTTTGTCAAACAAGAATTCATCAGCCAATCAAAATGCTCACCTTGGCCATAAGACTCCTCCTACTGTAGGCAATTGTCACGGTTACAAAACCAAAACACTCTAAAAATGGCGAGACGTTTAGCTCGATCGAAGGGCTGTTTCCTCCGAATATTTACAGCTGCTTTGGTCGAAGAAAACAAGTCTTTTCTACACGCCTTGTATGAAAAAACACGTGCGGATTAGGCAGGGAAAGCTGGTGAAGTATTCCTTATTATATTTACGTCAACAACCAAATATAGCTGCTGCAGAGAGGTGACGGCAGTGCCCCCGAGTCCCTTCCCCTGACCAATCAGCGTGAACTTCCCAGTCTAATGATGACGTCATCATCAGTCAGCGAAATCGAACGATACCTTGGTCACGTCCACGGATGTAAACAAACCCACGATTTCCACTAAAAAACGCGCTAAATCACGCTGAAGATTAACATACTTTGAAAGAAATTTGTTTGAAATGCGCCTTACAGAAAGATCGCAAAGAATTCTGATTCAATATATATTATTACGGTGGTGGATATTTCTCGCAAGCAGCTGGAATGAAACATCTAAGCGTTTTCAGTGGCAGTTCCAATCTCCTTCCTATTCTTTATAATATTAAGCTTAACCTCGTATTGTTAAATATTTTAGGAACTGGTCATTTCAATTTTTCAAAAACTTGAATTTCTTGTTTCAATGCATCACCAATACACAGTAAAACAAGACAGAGAAAATATTATTTTGAGAGGAGAGAGAGAAAAATACTCAAGTTGTCATCAACTACTCAAGCATATCACCCAATTTCCTGCAGAAAAATCATGCCAATATTTCAAATGGCAATTCCTGTTGTATAAATTACAGCCGTTTCTATTGAAATTTCAAACTTGAAAATATGCACCCTGACCAAGTGAATGTCAGACTGTTCACATAAACCGTGCCTGGCACAAATATAATACACTGAAACAAAAAAGGTTCAAACTGAAATTCAGGTATTAAATTTATATTGAAACAATGACCTACTTCTGCACTGTGTATTGACTGACCGAGCCAATAGAATTCAGGAATGATGTATGAAGAAGGTTTGTAAATTCTTTAAATGTTGACCGAAATATGACGAAGGATGGAATGCGGCAAACTTAAAAACTCAATTTTTTTTTCTTTCCTGACAGTTGTCATCTGGCAATTAAACTTGTCTTTTTTCCCGTTTCTACACCGCCTACGGAGAGTGTTAAGAACAGGATGACTTTTAAAGATCTGATTTTCACAGAATTGAAAGGGAATGATTCTGTGCCGTGTTGCAACATAATTCCACAATAACTAGCTCAGTTCATCAACAGTAATCTTATCCTGCAAAAATTCAACTATTGAACTTCAACAGTTTACAATACCATTGTGAAACACGCCCTAGACATCAACTTAATTCTACCAACAGTGGTCAAGAATACAGATATTTTTTTAAAACCCACGATACAGCACAGACAAATAGTTTTTGTTTTCAAAATTTAGCTTGCTTCGGTACACTATGACAATGTAGAGAAAACAATTAAGGTTGTAATTTCTAAATAAACCTTATCAGTGGTCTGGTTAACTCTGCTTTGGATAGAAATAACAACATTTTAAGATCATTAACAGTCACATACAACTGCAGACTTATACTCAAGCATGTTCATTACTTTTGACACTTGTCAGAACTTACAAGAAGGGTATTATTTTTGTGAAGATAAGATTTTTATATTAAAAGCAATGAAATAAGATGGCCTCCATAAATTATTTCATAAGATGTACAAAAAAAAAAAAAAAAAAAATCAGTATTGACCCAAGGTGTGCTGACAGCAACAACAGCCTGTCCAAAATAATAAATTCACAATAAATGTTAAATATAGCTTGGGTGGTGTAAAAATAGTTTAATTTTGGCCAGTAGGAACTTAGCCCCTTTTGTCATCATTAGCATTTTCTTAGTTTTGTCTAGTCAGTGAATCTAACTGAAGATCAAACAGTGCATCCTTAGTTCATATGCTACTCCTTCAGGGCACCCAGACTGACATCCTATCCCAGAGTTCAAATTTCAATCTTTAGCAGACAGTGCTATTCTTGAAATTCTATTCTTTAACGTGTTAAGATAAGATTGTCCAAACAAACAGCCAAAAAGCTGGCACAGATAAAATACTGAACAAGAATCCAAATGTTTAAACACTGTGCAGTTGTTAGCAAGTACCTGTACAGTCAAGGCAGAATTTTTATGTCGAGTATGTGTAGAAATAGCTGATCTAAAAACAATAAAAATGCTAAATAAACATTCTAATTTTGCCTCTTAGAACCTTATTTTAAAGCACCACTGAAAACTATTAAAAGGTATCATGCAGTTAATATTTGTTGACTTAGAGAACAAAATGGCATTTTGTAAGCATTACTGAATTTCACATTAAATTAAAAATTGCTGCAGATTGTAAAAAATTGGTTCCCTTTCCCAATACTTTTAAAACTCCTAACTTGATTGCCTTCACACAATAACAAATTACTACAGTGAAAAATGTTGGATCATGTGACCTGTACAATTTTTGATGTCTCCAATCAAGTTGCATTATAGGATAGCATAAAAACCCAACCCCCCTCCCACCTGAAACTATTTAAGACTCCTTTTACTGTTATCCTACAAGTAACAGTGAATTCAGAATTCATCACTTCTCTTTTAATCTCAAATTTTAACTCAATATGTCTGAGGATTTAGACAGTCATCTACCAGCAGATTCCCTTTGGCATCTTATGTGCAGTGAAGCTACGATGAGGGCGGTAAAGGGAAATCTTGAATGGCCTATGTGTAGTAAATTTTCTCAAAGACATATAAATGTGAAATGGCTTGTTTTTTCCCATGAATTCTGATTTCATTAGTAGCCGTGAACCATGATTTCCTAGAAAACCTGTAATTCTCTGCGAAATGAGAAAGAAGTATTTAATTCCTCATGAACTGTGATTTTGGTTGTGTCTTCTATTATTTTCGACAGTAATTAACAATAATATTGCGTAAGCATGACCTTTGTTAAGATTTGTTATTATACCAGTTTCTCTTTTAAAACGGAAGCTACGTGTAATATGAGAGTTTTTAATCACAAGGTTATGTCCTGTTTTCCATTCTTTAGTTCAGTGCATAGCGATTCTTGATCAGCTTTCTCAACATAATGAAGACTCCTCCGAATATGAACCAAATGATGTAGCAGTGGAGGAGAGTAGTGCCCTTTGTCATGTGCAAAACAAGGAACTCAGTTTTCTTTTTGCTGCTCACAGAACAAGAAGGGAACAGATAACAGAGACTTCTAACAAGGCTGTGGTTTAGGCGCAACTTTATCAAATCATAATTTATGTCAGTTCTCGACAAAAAGTCATTCTTTTGTTAAACATGAAACTGATTTTACTTCCCATGAATTGTAAAAGAGGACCAGTTTATTTTCCGTGAAACATCAATCTTGACTCTCCCACCCCCCCATAGCCATAGATTTCTACCAAATTTTTTCTCAGGTTTTGCGAATATTGTTCTCATTGAATTTATAAAATAAAAAGTAGGCGTCACCGTGCTCGTTTAAGAGAAAAGGAGCTTTTATCTCGCTATCGAGCTTAGTTTGAGGGTTATCTCTTATGTTTTGTAAGCGCGCACGCTCATGTGCGCACGCTGATGACGCAACAATCGTGCGCAATAGGAATGCGCCATGCAAAACTCGGGAATCACCTTAACATGCTTGGAGGGTGGGGGATTTGACTCTCTTTGAAGCTCTTACCTGTGGGGTATTTGACCGTCTAAACTGGCAACATAGCGGGGAATTTGACCAAAATTTTTCGAAAAAGTCAAATGCCCCTGGGTTTGACGGGGGGGGGGGGGGGGAGGGAATGGATGGTTTTGGAATTACCCGGTACATAAGAGGAGACCAAACTATATTCGTTTTAAAGAAATAATCAGTTATACCACATGCATAAATCCAAAATGTCCCCACCTTCAGGTTAACCCCACCCACCTTCACCAGACTCCCTGGGGAGATTTGGCTGCATTTTCATATTCGATGTGTGCGTTCAAAGATCGTGTTAAGGAAGGTTAAGTAACACAATAAAACGACAGGTTTAGAATAAGACAACTGTAAAACCGTTCTTCAATTTATAAGTTTAAACTTGTATAAACCTAGGAGTCTTTCAAGCAGCTTATAAACCCAGCCAGACAGACACTGACAAGCCTCACTCATAAATAATCGGTGGCGTAAAAAAATTATAAAGCTTTTCACATACCGTGTAAAATTTATCCCTGAAAGAGATTGCGATCTCCTCAATCGGCCCATCTTTTGACTTGAAAGTTTTTTATCTCTTTTTGAAACAACCTGAAACAACAAACTTCGTCTTCAGCCGCTAAAAACAGAGAAAGGCTCTGATGCCGCGCCTTTACAGGCGACGGTGAAAAGTAAGATCAGCGGCTCTGAAACGATTTACCACTTCATTTAGTACTAATTCTGACGTCAGGAAAGTCCGATCCACTGAAAGCCGTATTTTGGCTGGGTATTATGTTTTTAATGCAAATATCTCGTTTACGTTTCAAGCAATCAAGAATCTCTATGCTCATTTCACATATCTATGTTTTGGGTCACTTTGTAAATTTTTAGGTGATTTTTAGGTAGATTTACCCTGGGTGCCAGAGGGTTTTCTTGCGCGGTTTCCGGTGTCGGTCTGTCCTATGTGTCCTCGGCTTCCCGGCTCGTGCAGTGCCAACGGCCCTCGGTCGCCATTTCCATCCGCCGCGCGAGAAAAACCTCTGGTACCCAGGGTAAGATATATTTGGAGATAAATAGTTTTTCTCAAAGGATTACTAAAATTTTTGGAAATAGGAAATTTTGAAGATTGGGTGTTGTTTTAAAATTAGAGTTTGAAGTTAAAAATTGGTTGATACACACCAAACAGTTGCCTAACAACCTGGGGTGCCATTGTGCGGTCGGGCAACTGTCTGGTGGTGTTCCAAACCCCTTTTTTCCCTTTCAACCTCTCTTTAAACTTACCGAAATTTCACTTAAATTCAGGTGTACCCCCGCCTTAAATGGAGGATAGTGGGATGACGATGTCTACCTGAGGTCACCTAACTGAAGGCTTCCAGCAATTACAGACCTGCACCCACTTGTCCTTGGATAATTAACCTTAGGGGAACCAAGGGAAAAAGTCGGGCGGGTGCGGGGACAATCATCGTCTTCGCTCAGGGGTTTAAAACCCGGATTTTGGTCCCATTTTATTTTTTAGAGGCGTTCAAAGGGTGTGTGGGAACTGGATGCGCGAAGAGCGATTTTCCCTTCTCCTTTGAACGCCTGAGACGCAGGCTAAGGAAAAAGAGGAAGCTCACTGTTAAGCTTAGCCCAAAGTCAATAAACAAATTCTTTGCATTTGCTATCGTTTATTTCAGATAGAGCTCGTTGTCAGTAAACTGCTGACACTCCATTCGAGCTGCAGGTATAATTAATCTTTACAAGTTTCAGTCATTTTGTTTTTTTCTGTGCAATTCTAAAAGGTTCGAAAAATCACGTAAATGCTCACAGCAACAACCAGAAACAACAACAAAAAAAGAAAAACAAAAACGGCGCGGGTAATTTGCAGAAGGCCGAATTCACTGTTTGCTTGCGGTTAATTTCACTTACATTTGCTCGCAGTTAAAACTAACCGCAAGCAAACTCGAGTGAAACTACTAACCCGCAGGCAAACAGTGCATTCAGCGTTCGGCAAAATACCCATGCCGAACAACAAATAAACATTGAAAATATATAAGCTTACTTGAAACTAAACACGGTAGTTCTTCTCATTTTGGAGTCACAAGACCAAAAATGACTTATCACAACAGTGACAATTGATAAGGACACGAAGCTAACAGATGGAAACCACTCATACAGGATAGCAATTACTGATTATGATAGAACACAAATTCCGTTCAAAATACACGAGATAATATCAGGTAGAGTGATTTCGCCTACTTGTACAGCAGCCCTGGTGTAACTGAGATGACTTTTCACATCCGAATAAAAACCGCTGCAAGATTTTACATACTAAGTTAATAAAATATTCAGTTTTTAGCCCTCAAAATACTGGCCTTATTAGTTGATTTGACCAAACTCATCTGAATAAATCGCGAACCGACATTGGCACACACGGCTCAGTTTCATAGTGTCACTAAATAATTAAAGAAAAGCACATTTTTACGATAACTACAGAAATTCACGCGCGCTCATTGGCTAATTTTTATTGTCCATATGCGGACAGACACATAAATTTAAAATTCATGCGACGCGTCAGCGAGCGAGAGCGGGCAATTCGACAATTTGTTATCGTAAAAAACAAATTAATGTCAGTTTTTAATGCGTCTGTCCTGTTATTGACAATGAATTTCGTCATAACATTGTCAAAGTAGTCTGCGGATCCACTCGGCTATCGCCTCGTGGATCCACAGCTACTTTGACAATGTTATGACGAAATTCATGATCAATAACAGGACAGACGCATAAAAAACTGACGTCAATTTGTTAAATGCATAGCATACGGTATGGTACCAAAGCTGTACCATACCGCTTACCAACGTCTGACAAATATCGTGGGCTCGCCACCTGTCAAAAAAATTACAGCACTTGAAAGGTCCGACATTTGAATAGAGTGAGTTCGACGAAGATCGGGATGCCCAGCTCGTACGCAGCGGTCAAACGCACTGCGCACGCGCAGTTTGGGCCAAAGCTGTAAACGTCAACAAGTTTTATGCCAAAAAAAAACCAAAAGATTCAATAAATAGAAAATTTGATGCAAACAAAACTTAATAACAACCTAGTTTATCGGCTCGTAATTTTGCAAAGCTACTGCTCCTCACGAAACTTGTCTTTTTACATTCGGAGCCAAGACTAAGGTTTGCGTTAGACCACCGTGAATCCAGCGTGGAGAAGTTTAGAAACGTGCTCTTAGGTAATTGATCTTTGGAATCGAGGGGACTCCAACTGAAGCGTCAAACCTTTGTCGGTTTCAAGTTGATAAACGAACAACAGGCTAGATGCATGAACAGGACAAGGTAATTCCTAGAGAATCACAGCACGGCAAAATGAACTACCGTGGCTCTTAGTAAGATCAGTTCTTTCCAGCAAGAGCAGGCGATGATCTTTTCAACTCTTCACATGGGCAGTTCACTACACGACAAAATGAATAGCCGTAGCCCGTCGTAATTTTTCAGTTCCTTTCAGCAAGAGAGGGTCTTTCCAACACTTCACCACAGTTCATCCCGCAGTGTTGTCAACTCAAGGCCGCTTTGGATTCAACGTATTCCATTGCCTTAGTCTTCACATTTTCTACACTAAAAGCATCGCCAAACTTCCGTTCAAAGTCCAGGTACCGTTTGAAGAACAGCTTCATCTTTTTCGAAGACAGATTAATGTGAATTACTCTCTCGAATATTTGCCTGAAATAAAAACAAGAAAAACGATTATTCCGTACTTCTGAGGACTGAAAGATAGCTTATTAAGTTATCTTTCAGTTCGCCTTGTGACCAGTAGTCAGTGCCTACACTGAAACGCAATCTACCAAGAAGGACCAAGGGAGAGCTCGAGCGTACATACTCTTAAGATTCTTCCTTACCTAACAGGCTCGATGTCTCCTTGTTTGATCATCATATCCAGATACACTGACCAAAGATCGCTTCTCTTGGGATAGTTAGTCAGAATGCTTTCGAACATCGTCTGCCCTCGCTGAGGCTCGCCATATTTGAATTCGTGCAGAGCAAACTGGACTATTGTTTCAACATCTGTCAAGGAGAGATGGAAACAAATTAAATAAAGAAGAGGCGGACACTACGAAGTAACTCTACAGAGTTCTTACTGCGGGACAGCTCGCTAACAGACAGGTAATGCCAGATTTTCTAACCCGCTACATACAGTCACATCTAAAGGTAAGTCTGTGCACAAGCCACGTGGCTGAACAGGCCAGAGCTTATCCTGGTTGCTGTAGCATGAAGCGACTAGGAGTATTTCTACTCACCCCTGGATGGGATGCTAGTCCATCGTAGGGTTACCCCCCAGCATTAAATACGCCAAGATACATTTACACACCAGAGTGGAGAGAGACACTATGAGAGTAAAGTGTTTTGCCCAGCAACACAACACAGTGCCACCAGGGCTCGAACCCGGACCTCTCGATTCGGAGTTGAGCGTACTAACCATGACGCCACCTCGCCTACCAGAAATTCAAATCTAAACAAGCCTCTAAATAAGTTTTAGTCTATTTAAAGAGCTTGTAAAGTTTTGATCGAAAAAAACTTTTAATTTTTAAACTAATTGATTTGGACAAACAAACGTAAAACTATGATGAAAGAACTTGAACTGTGTTAACCTGCCTGGAGCCGACAAGTAACCTAGATGGGTTCTTGAGTGAAAAAGATGTCTCGCTTTTAGTACGATATTGCGTCATTATGGACAACCGTTCTCTACTCTTATTCTTGGTACAGTAATATCTGCGCTCGAGTCTAATAGCATGTCAAGCAGACGCTTATTCATTTTAGGTTTCTATACCAAGCCTGAAACGACAAGAAGTACATCTACTGTCCTAGTCCATTCTACAATCACCCCAGCATTTAATACACTGCGGTACCAATTAAGGGCCTGTTTACATGGAGGGAGGGTGCCCCGGCTAACAGGGCTACCCGGGTAGAAGAGTTGACACATAGCCCGCCTTTACATGCAACTCATCTAACCGGGACAGACACCGTGACAGTGAATGGGCTGCGTGAGCTATCTTTTGAGCGGTCGCTAAGCACATTAAACAAAATGGCCGAGCAAAAAAACTTTTTTCATCTTATTTCAGCTTCCTGCACGGGCACGGGCCTGTTCTCTGCCTGAAACTCACCTATTACATCGATCTCTTCAGATTGACTGTCATGCTGTTCGGCAGATGACACTTGCTAATGGTAACTACGAAAAAATTCACCTCGCGCTGCCATGTTTTCGTGGCTTATCTCACCTCGGCTAGCCGGGATAGCCCGGCGCGAACCGTTCACATGGTAAAAAGCTATCTCGCTTAGCCCGGGCAAGTAGACAGGGTGCCCCGGGTAGGCGGGCTACCCTGTCTAGCATGTGAACACTTAAATGCGTTTTCTAAAGAAACGTATAAGAAGTTAGCCCTTCCAGGGTAGCCCGGTTATCCGGGGCACCCTCCCTCCATGTAAACAGGTCCTAATACAGCAGCGTGGAGAGCCACTATGAGAGTAATGTGTTTCGCCCAAAAACACAACAAAGCAAGCCTGGCCAGGGCTAGAACCCAGATCGCTCGATCCAGAGTCCAGCATCCTAACCATTAGGCCACCGTACTTCCTAGAATTCTCTAGGTCAAATACTCCAATCAAAGACCACTCACGTTTTCTTTTTGGGAGACTCTTCAGACTCCGCTGCAGCAACTTTCGGCCCAGTTCAAGCTTTCCCTGCCTCATGTAAAACGCTCCGAAACCGACCCACACCTTTTTGCTTTGATTGAATCGCTTGCTCATGGTCTGATATAACTGCTCGGCCAACTGAAAGAAAAGTAAACAGTGTGCACAATAGTAAGTCTCGCTTATACACATACGGACACAAGACTCTTCAATCATCTAAAAAACCCTAGAATACCCTCTTGTACACACCTACCGAAAAAAGAAATAGTAGAAACTGTATTGTTATATGCCAGCTTCCATATGGTCACCTCATTTCTGTCTCATTCTTACCTCTAATTTGTCCGTTCTTGAGTAAATACCGATAAGTTGAAAGAAGACCTTCTTGGGCTCATTCTGTTGGAGGGCTCGCTCAAACACCTTTACAAGGGACTCTTGAGTCCCATACAAGTTCTCCAAGTTCATCAGGGCCACCCACACGTTCAGCTTTTCTTGCTCTTCCCTGAGAATGGACCAAAGACACAAATGAATGAGTCCCAGGAACAAAACTTGGCTGTAGCACTGACCCATAAGAAAAACGTATCTTAAAATTACATGTATCTTGAAAAGTTTTAATCATGATAGTTGTGTGTTCGACCCATTTCTCTTCTCTTTTCCATCTGATTTGTCTTGTGAAACACTTGTTCTGCCACAGTGTATATGACAGCGAGGGGGCCGTCAAAGAATCATAATAAGCTTCTCGAGAAAAGCGTCTTGCTACTTCATGGAAGTAATTGCTAAAAATAAGAAGTGACAAATATAGCCCTATTTGCCAGTACAAGCTTTCGACGATAAAAAGCACCTTAAAGTCTGTTTGAGGGAGAATCTGGTGAACAGGTCCCACTGCCATGTAAACAAATCATGGTAACATCTCTTGACCATGACGAGTTGGACATACCATGATGTGAAATAAAAGTTCCAAAGCCGATATTAACCCATAAATTACCTGAATGAAATTGTCTTGAGCGCTCTCTCAGCCACTGCCCGGGCCTTGTCAATGTCTGTGGTATGAAGGTGGAACGCCATGTACTGTAACCACACAACTGAGTTGTTGGGGGATGACAAGACGACACGATCAAAGTCTTCAGCAGTCTCCGGCAAACGATCCTGGTCTAAAAGAGACTGTTCCGTCTGCAGAGATGGAAGAAGGCTGAATTATGTAACGCACTGCAGGTTGACGTCGGGAGCGAGAGATCTGATATCGTTATGTTCGGCCCGAACTAGCCCACACTACTGAAGCTTAGCCCGGTGAAGCAACTAGTCTATCGACACGTCATTCCTCCCCCCCCCCCAGCCCCCCTTCCCCAAGCCAAGACCTTGTCGGGTTGCCAAAAAAACTGGTTTTCACTAGCGCATAAGCACAAGCATAAGCCGACATAAGCAGACCCAGTAAATAAAGATGTGCCTTTTTGTTGGGAAAATTCCTTACAAAAGCAAAACTTAGCAGCATTCCACTACATCTGCGTATGTTTCTCACGGATGTGCTTATTCGCTTATGGAATCAGCCTTAACAGTTTACTGACATCTATTTGAACCACTGGATAAAGAGAGGCAGAGCGACACTTAAATGCGCATTGCTCCAGAATACAACACAATAACCCAGGCCTGCCCTCCAATAACAACCGCTAATCTTAAATATGAAGTCCAACGAGTTTATCATTAAGGTGGCTGAACACAGTTTTGGCGCGCGCTCTTGCTAACGCGATTCAGCGCGCGCACAAGTATTGCATAAAAACAAACATGGCATAAATATAGCGATCATTTTATTTGCTCAATGTCTGCGCTATCTACTATTTTTTTCTTCACAAATGAACACAATGTATTGAATTGATGGTTTAACTCTTTTATTAGAAAGGTATGTTAGAAAGGTAACGATGCAAAGAACTCAGCTCTGCTATTTCTTTGTTGCTAAAAGAACCCAGTTAAATGCAGCGCATGCGTAGTAAGTCGAAAAAAGTGCGATTGAGTGAAAAATTGACTTCTCGGAGGCGCTTATTTCTCGAGAACCACTCATTAGAATTTCACGAAATTTGGCACGAAAATACTTTAGGAAATAAGTAACTGGAGGATTGAAAAAAAATTGAACTTTAACAAAGGAAATTCAAGATATGCCAGTGAACCTTCAAAGAGGGATAATTAAAGATCTGTTTGTTAAATTATTATTAAAATAGCGCTAACTTGCGAGTATCGTTACAAGCTTGTTGCATGCAAATTATAAAGAAAATCTAATGACTAGATTTTCTGCAAATAAACAAATCCGATTTTAAACACCTGTTTATATTTGATCATGTTGCCATGGCAACGGTACATACGTCAGCTTAATTATCAAAAAGTTGAAGTTTGTGTTGTTAACTTGCTTGCTGCCATTTTTGGTGACCAAAGGATCAAGGGTTTTAGAGAAAAATGTAAATGAAACAGAGGTATCAAAAACTGTGTTCAGCCACCTTAAGTCACGAGCTAAAAACTGTACCACATAGTAACTGAGGCAA
Source organism: Platygyra sinensis (assembly GCA_019787425.1). Classification (NCBI taxonomy): domain Eukaryota; kingdom Metazoa; phylum Cnidaria; class Anthozoa; order Scleractinia; family Merulinidae; genus Platygyra; species Platygyra sinensis. Next base: position 18,333 of record JAHPZR010009829.1, read on the forward strand.
ATTCCCAAGAAAAAGAGCTGCACCTGGCCAAAAGGCCCATATCGCCAGACTTTATCTCGGTTTCTGTAGCATTAAGATGCTAGGAGCACTTTTTTCTGCTAGTTCATGGCAGGGTTAACCACAGCAGCCATTTACACGAACACACCTAGGCCTTACGAGTGTTTCTGTCTTGCCCAAAAACACAACACAACAATCCCTGCCAGGTCTCCAACCGGGGTCTCCAACTCAGAACATATGTAGTCCAACTCTGGCGGGACAAAATTCTCGTAATTGTGATAAATGTTGTAGTTCATAATAATTTGATTCTTTATTGGACTTTTCTCAAGTAACAGAATTACCTTGTATAGGAAGTCTTCTTCGGCCTTTTTAGCTGCTCTCTTCTGCCTCTTGCTCTTTTTACGTGCAACCTGCGGGTGTGGAGCAAAAAAAACACAGTTGTAGTGTAGCCTGTGTATAACACCTTCCTTACGGGAGGAGACAGCGGATAAGGAAGGAAGCAGAGGAAGCCCTTTGTGTCAGATTTTTATTCCTTTTCCTTGTTCTTTTTTTTCCTCTCCCTGTCCCCTTTTTAAAGAGCCTGATACTAAGGTTAATTTAGCTTCACTGACCTGCCTGGGTGAACTTACCCTACTTTTCTCTCTTCACGCAGTTTACTGTCAGTTTATATCAAAGAGTGTTTCGCTCTTTGCGAGTCTAGAATGTTCTCTTTTGTTCATTGTTCGTGCATGCTGTTGGTCTGCGTCACTTAAAAACTTCGTTGTTGATAATCGGCACCTCTATTGTACCTAGAGCTGGGGGCACAGTGTTCTTAAGCTTTATGTATTGTATCGTTTAGTCAGTAGGGTCATCTAGCAGCTCTCATAAGGTCTCATATGAATGACTTGCTACCCTTTGAGAGTACAATAGAACCAAACAACAGAAACAATGCCCCGAGCCACAAAACAATAACAGCTGCTACAATGATAAAATAGCAGCTTACAACAGCTGCTACACTTGACTCAGTACTGTAATAGAGAACGTTGCAAATGGTGTAGGTTACCCTCGTAAACAGAGAATTCCTCGTACATTTTAACAAGTCTTTTTTTTTGGTTATTGTAATGCAGCAATCAAATTCCCACAAAAAGCACTTGCCAAAATGTCAGTGATTAGGACTCGTAGGGTCATCTTAACTTTGCAGACAAATGATGCTAAGAAAAAAATGATATGAAAAATACACAGAGTGAAACAGAAAAGGCTTTATCTCTACTTCTGCATGGTTGAGAACAGAGAACTTTTACTCTATGCTCAGAAAATCTTGCACGTTTTTGGCAAAGTATTTACTCAACTAAGCGAGAAACGGAAAACCTAAAGACCTTCATGCAACGCTACACTGATCATAAGCGCAATTCACCTGTACACGCATTACCTGTTCGCTGACTTCCGTTTCACTCTCACTGCTTTCATCGTCATCTTCATGTTCTCTTTTGTTGTTCTGTGTCTTCCCTTCAATCTTGCTCTCCTCGCTCCAGTCAAATCCACTGGAAAGCTGCGAGGATGATGACGTGCGTATTATAAAGGAGTTTGTGAACATTCAAAGTGCTCAACCCTTGATATCCAAATCTAAAAATATCACTTCTCCCAACTTATTTTCGAGTATTTGTTATAAGGGCACAACTGAGAATTTCATTTCGACGGAAAGCTAATCCGTGGCCGCTTGGTGTAGAGCTCAACAATTATTCCAAAGATCAAGACATAAAGATGGTCTTTCGACCACATGTCTCTGATTTAAAACGTTTCAAAGCTAAGATTTTCAATAACAACTGGAAACTTATTTGTACGTACAATACAAAGGCAGGTTTATGGTAGCGATCCCAAATGAAAACGCACATTTTCCCGTTCTTTACTGATTAAACAGAGGAATTATACAACCACTCTAGCAGACTTTCCTTAGAGGACAGCCAATCCAGTCATACACATGTGGAAACAGTCCTCTATACTAGTCTACCACGACTATCGTTTGTAATAGTTTGAAACATGCTGTGAAAACTTTAATCCGGTACTCTTTACAGGCTAAGTGCCATATAAGCGCAAACAACGTACAATTCTTGAACACAAAGACAATAGAACTCGATGAAAACTTAGCGAACCGCCATAGGCACGTTTCATCCCTATCTCTCGCGATGGGTCTCGTATCCCAAAGATACATGGGAAAAATCTCTGACACATGATAACAAATTGAGATGACGCAAAAAAAACAAAAACAAACAAACAAACAAACACAAAAAACTTGAAGTGGCGTCTAATGAATCTTCAGCTTATTCGATGAAAGCTTATTGCAGTGAAATAGAATACCTTACCTGTAATCTTGGTACTCCATTTGGTTTGTTCTTATTGGTCTCATGTTCCTTGAATATCAAAATAACAGGAAAATTTAAATCACGCAATGACACGATGTGCTTCGCTAAGTCAATCCTAATTTTGCAACCTGGTCTACTGCTTCTCCCTTACAAAAAACGCCTGATCGCAGGTTAATACCAGTTGAGAAGCTGCCAGCGCAGGCGTGTCTTAAATATGTGCGATTGTTTCATCGGCGTGCGTGCGACTGTTTTTACGGGAAACACTTGCTACAAGTTACCAGAGAAGCTCAGCCCTTCATAAACATCAGGTCCAAGAAAACCTTAGTAGTCAGTTCGTTCTTATTGCAGAAATAAACAACCCATGTTTGTAACCTTTTAATCACCCCAAAATAACAGCGTACAAAAGAGACAATACGACACTCTAAAGTAACCTTCTCGACGTTCCCAGGTTTGATCAGGTAATTTGGGAGCTTAAGCACGAGGACTTTCAAGGCGACGCCGCCGTTATTGAACGGTTGAGACTGGGGCGAGGTCTATTACGCATGACATACCCAGGACTGTCGACGTTGAGCTGCCGGCGACGACGCGAGTTGAGTGGATTTGGCGGAGTAGTGAAGTCGTGAGTGATTTAAGCAGATCTCAAAGTTTTTATCGTTTGCTTTCCTTCCTCTTCTGGTTGATCGATTTCAATCGATGATCCACTTATTTTTTGGATAGCTAAAGCTTAATTGCTTTGATTGATCAGGCTGAAATGACCACTGAGCCATGCAGACGCAAGTGCAACCAAACCCGTTGGGCCTAAATCCCTCAAATCGTAAATTAAATTTCATTTCTGTGACAAATAAAGGATGTTTCACACGTATGGCATTTTCTTACTCCAAATTCGGCCTTGCATTCATCGTCGTTCATTTCATCCAAGTCGAAACGTTTGCTTTCGTAAGCAAAATCTGGATTCGTGAAAATAACAACTCGCACAAGATTATATAATCTTCATCAGAAATAAGCCTGGCATTGCATCGTAGTAAGAGAAGAATCTGACAAAACTCTTTAAAACGTGCCATAACAGACTCAAAGGGATCAAATAGGCTAGGATCTGAGAATGGAGGACGCCGAGTGGTGTAGCACCAGTGCTTAACAAATAAAATTTGGCTCGAAAACGACGACGCGAGTCCCGGGCCTTCTCCCTAATGACAGAAACACCTGTCTCGAATACTAAAACCAAAACAGCTTGTAACTTGATGAAGTTTTGTTGCGAATGAGGTTACGGGCTCAGCGCCATTACGTTAAGAGAATCTACACTTTCTGACCTCTTCATCCGAACTGCTTTCGACTTCTTCGTCCTCTTCTTCGCTTTCACTTCCATGATTACCCTCCTCATCAGAGTCTGAAAGACATGCATTACAGAGATTTTTTAAAGATTTTGAAGTATTGCATATTAACGAGGACCACAAGTTTATTAAGTGTTATCCTCTTTAAGGATTGATTGATTGATTGATTGATTGATTGATTGATTGATTGATTGATTGATTGATTGATTGATTGATTGATTGATTGATTGATTGATTGATTGATTGATTGATTGATTGATTGATTGATTGATTGATTGATTGATTGAAAATTGAATTTTTACATTAACAAGCACAACTGCAGCTGGTTACTGACAGTCCGGCGTTAGAACTGCGTCACACACGAGCACTACATAATCATTTTAAAATTTGAACCTTGGACCTGACTGACTCGCCCCAGACGCCTGTCGCCACAATCCTTCTTCCACTCAATCCTCTCTTGTCCTACAATTCTCTCATGAGAGGCGAGGTAGACCTTTAACAAGCACTTTTAGTTCAGTGTTCTTTTCTTCCGAATTAAGATTTACCCAAAAATTATTAGAAATAATACAACGCTGCTTTATGTACCTGTCTTGAGTCTCTTCAATACTTCTTCTGCCTCGTCGTCTGATTCGTCCTTTGTTTCACTATCCTTTGTTTTCTTTCGCTTTCGTTTTTGTTCTTTCCGTTCCTTGTCCTTCTTCTCTTTTTCCTCTAACCGCTTTGGCTTTGGAGCGGATCAGGTCCACCGACGTCCGTCCCTTTTAAGGACAATTCCACGTGACCTTTGGTTGGATCAACACTAAATCAAACACAGTTAAAAGCCAAAGTTATCAGGTTATCTATCCACTTCAAACGCGTCTCTGAGCAATCATAGCAAACGTAAAAAACTCAATGAACCAGAATGACGATTGACTATTATTAAGTACACATGACTCGCTCAAAGCGCGGGAAAAGCACGTTTTCTTTTCGTACCACATAACTATTTCACAGTTCGGTTTGTATGTAGCAGAATAACCCAAACAGCGTGACGTTGTCCAGTTTGGATACGTTTATATATTATGTTCCAAAACGTTTACCTTAGCACTTTGCCTTTGACTAGCTTTCCCTGAGGAAACAAAGGTTTCCACTGCTTCACGTAATATTGCGAAAGGTTCTTTATCTGTACCCTAGCGACAACGTGATGTGCCAGTCTGTCAATAGATAAAACATGTGACTGTTAGCATACACTGTCCCGTTAAACATTACGGGGGTTCACCAAACTTTCGTCACTGAAACGCGCAGTCTAGCACACGAAACCTGACGTCTTTCTCCCGAATGTTCGCGTGCAATGAACAAGAAACCCGATGCCGCCTGTACGCCACCAAAATTTTATTTTGGGGTCAAATCTTCCATTTTTCAAACGCAGGGAAGAACTGGGCGCAGGGTAAAGAAATGCCTCATTACCTACAGTATAGGCGGTCTTAAAGACGGGGCTACACGTGAAGGCTGTTTTGACGTCGCTCAGCACGGCCTTTCTGCCAATATCTCGGTCATGTTTCAAGCAATGCTAAATCTCTATGCTTATTTCATTACCCACTGTGCGGTTTTGTGTAAATTTTTGGGTATTTTGGGAAAGAGATATTTTTTTCTTAAAGGATAGGTTAAGTTGAGGAAAATATGAAATGTTGAAGATTTGATGTATTTGGACAATTGAAATTTGAAGTGAAGAATTAGCAGATGGACCCCAAACAGTCCCCCGCCAACCTGGGGCTCTCTTCTGGGGGTCAACTGTCTGGTAGTGTTTCCAACCCATTTTAATCCTAACAATTCCCTTTTAATATTACTTCAACTTTCAATCCTATTCATGTGTACCCCCGCCTTCAAATGACAATATTCTCAATAAGTACCTGACAAATACACCACAGTCAGTGCAGCTCTTTACATAGCCTCGGACTATGTCTCCTTCTTTCAAGTCGCTCAAGCTTTTGATCTCCCGATCCATGTTATTGGTTTCTGTGACTGTTTAAAAAAGCATTAGAAGAGTGCTGTTCAGTGTTGTTATCATATAATAGTATCTGTTACCAAATTCCGATTTAGCCAACTGGTTCACACTGTTACTGGCTTTTCTCAGAAGAACAAAGTTCGCAAAACCATAAGATAGGGAGGAAGCGGGGGGGGGGGGGGTGGGGTGGGGCTCGAAGATTAGAGGCGTCTGTTTCACGTTAACAAAGAAAACGTAAAAACGATTTCGTCGCGCAAAAACATAGTGCTGCAAACCATTTACGATGCTACAAAAATATCTTTACCTTCCACATTAACTGTTGATAGTGCCTCGGTCCTGCGAGATTGAAAGATAAAAAGAAAACATTGAATACCTTTCAAGCAACATTTAACTATATAACATTGAAACTCGCCGACAAAACTAAGGCTGGGGAAAGCACCGCAACGATTTGACGGAACGATTTGAGGCCATACATTGAATGCAAAACAGTAACAACTTACTAATTCGGCAATAGCTTAGCAAGTCTAAGGTTTCTGCTTGTTTCTCATACATCACCTTCTTCCTTCTAATTGAATAGGACATATTGATAAAAGCAGCAAAGGCAAAAATGTGTTCAGGCCGCACTTCAACTACCACGTCACGCGACCTTAGAAATCAAATCGCTCTCTACAATAGGCTTCCGTCAATCAAACAGCCCTGCCTTATGTGGAATACTGGTCCTCAGAAGCTGATAAGACTGTGGTATTGAGCAATTGTGGGAGACATGTGAGAAAAACACGCTACTTGAACGGTTAACTAGAACTGTCCGAATTTATCCATCCCACCATTCAAGCATCTTCAAATGCTGTAATATCTTTCGTAGGTGAAATAGTTCTAACCTTGAAGGTCTAAGTGACAGATCAAAATGGTCTTTTTCCTTTATTGACAAAACGAAGCACCTGCGAATTGAAGAAAAAGATATGAAAAGTAAGTAATCTAAAGCATAGCATATGGCATACCTCTAAACATATCGTCGCCGGTCTAACCTTCTTGGGGTCCTTTTTCGTACCAGTCTCTATTGCTCCAAGGGCCGGGATAAAGTAGGAGTCGGGAATGAAGTAGCATCATTTTGGATTCCAAGCTTTCAAAGGACATCATACACAACTTTGTTCTACAGGTTTTTAACTAGGATGTTTGGGTTAGCATCTTCCTCCAAAACCAACACCTAACCTCTAATGAAACACGAGTAACGTGAAACACTTCTCGCCGCAGCGGGCTTGAAACAAAGCGTTTCCTGAAGTCTCGAAGAGGTGCGTTACCAAACCATTGCGGTGTTACGTAGGTACATTTACTTAATTTATCTTCATCATTTATTTCCTTCTTAAAACAAAAACTAAAAGTACAAAATGAAATGCGTTACAAAAGTAACGGCGTACCTTAAGAGCTGCATGACTTCAAAGTTATCCAAAGGGTTTTCCACATAGCTGTCCCTAAGATCTGTCAGAGCAACCAAGCCACATTTGTACGTTGGTAGCCGAACGAGGAGTCCTTGGTCGGGAAGAATCTTGGTAACCTGGCCAACTAATACCTGGTCAGCCTCGACGGTAGAATTGGCTTTGACTGGAGAAATAATGAATATGACAGGATAATTACACGTTTGGTTTTCTCTTCATGACTTCACAGTAAAGTAGAAAAAAAGAACTGTTATCAAAGCTATTTCAGCAGTATCTCTGCAGGGTCTTCTGACCTCATCAACGCAAACAGAAATTACCTTATTCTCCTTTATTTTCGCGGGACTTAAATTTCGCGAAAATTTTCTCAGCACATTTCACGAGTCTTTAATTTCGCGATCGCGGAGAAAAATTGTGTTTGCAGGGATTTTAATTTCGCGAAATTGACGATTAAGTTCTTTTTTTCTTTTTTACAAACATTGCACGTTAATCAACAATTGAAACAAAACCAATATGCTGTCCCTTAGCGGCAGCTGTATTCCTCTAAAAGTCGGTCTTACAGTAATAAAAAAGGTCTTCTTGTTCTTCCGAGTCATTATCGAGTATCGAGAGTTTGATACACCAAGAAACAGGGTAATAACGGAAAAATACAAGACACTCGTAACTACACACTACAAAGATCAGGGACAGGATGGTCAATTTGATAACTGTACAAAGGATGTATTGGAGGAACTGTGCGATGATGATTACTCAGATGCCGAAGAAGAACTTGAGGCGAATCTTGACACTGATTAACATCTAAACTTGATAGATGATAGCTCCTTGTACTAACACCTTGTGTTAAAAATTGTTTAGCACCCTTGAAAACACAAACATATGATTTTTCTTTGTCCATTAAATTTCGCAAGATCAAAGTTCGCGGTCGTTATTTTTCGCGGGTCTTTAAGTTCGCGAATTTAAGAACCCGCGAAAATTAAGGAGAATAAGGTACGAGACAGTTTTCTTGACAAAATTCCTTTTAGAACTTATCAGTATTCTGATCTTCATATCGCCGCTGAAAAACTGAAAATGCCTTCAACATAACCTATCAAAATAACACACATTGCCTATGAAATTAAAGCTAAAACTTGAACAAAGACGATCCCTAAAGGTTGTTAATAGCCGCTGCCACAAACAAGCCAGGACCACATGCAACCATTGACAAGCGCGTTAATTAAAATTGACTTCAAGCATTTATCGGCTTTTGGTTTTCTTTGCCTGGCCACAGAGAAAAAATGGATATCCTTATTTCTTAGCATCCAGAGCATGCAAATACAATCTAGTAAGAGGGGATGTAGAGTAAAAGAGATCTAAAGGAAATCCCTCTTAAGTTATAGTGAGATCTTTTCCAATATTGGAAATCACAGAAAGGTCTTGAAATATCTGATCCTCTGACTGCGCGGATTTTGCTGACGTGGAAAGCCCAAACGCTTTTTACACGCATTTTCATTCTCCGCGAAAACATTCACGCAACGCGCGTGAAATTACACGCGGAAGAACTGAGTACGTGCCTAAAAATAACCTGAGAGAGATAGCCTTTAAATCAAGGTCCATATGGGTTTCTTGACACTAGGCAGAAAGTTAGAGTAAAGCTGCTACCATACACCACAGAACGAAATCGCAAATTTACGTGACATCACCAGATACGCAAAGTTCTGTAAGTTTAGCTGTTCTCACCGGTCAGGGAAAGGTCCAGCAAATGTCTTTCTTCGTCAACGCTCAACACGACGCATTTGTAAGCATCTCCCGGCTTAAAATGAGTCTTGAGCGACCTTAACACCTATCCATACAACACACAAATTAGCTTGTTAAATAACACGAGAATCGTTTACGAAAAGTTTGATGATTTAATATAATGCTTAAACTAAAAGTAGGTTCTAAAGGATGGCGACTGAGGGACAGAGAAAGCATAGATTTCTTTTGGAATATAATAATGCACGACTGTTAGTAGGCTAAAATTTACGTTTCATTTGTTAGATGCACCCTTCCAAGAAGATGACTCCAAGTTTGCTCTTAGCACCTGAATAAAATTCCAGTGACGACTGAATAACACTGTTCCCGCTTAATAGGTTTTACTAGAAGTGGAAAGCATTGTCAAGGTCAGAACATGACTGGTCCTGAACCATACCTCCAAATCAGATGAGGCGTGTAACAGAACAACTCTTCCATTGACAGACGGACTTGCCATCATCCACACACAATGCTCTGACGCCTACGAAGAATCACATCAAAAACGTTTCGCATCCTATGCAACACGGTTACCACATGATTTTATTACATCTGTTACAAATTGCATTTAATGTTCCGTTTGAGGCCATTGAGATTCCAGGAACGGAACCAAAAAGGCACAAAATGAACTATTCCAGGCCAAAGAATGGAGTTTTTAATCTGAGTACATGTTCAGTGAATGCTCCGAAACCAAGTGGAAAACATAGACTACGAGTAACCCCGCTTTCGCTAAGTCCGTCGAGCGTGTAAAAACATTCGAGAAAAAATGTCCGCGCGAAATCCTGCGCAGCCATTTTTTCGCGCGGATTTCTTTCACGTCACGAACGACGGACGAAGCGAAAGAGGAACCACTCGTAGTCTACGGTAAACAATCCAACAAAACGAATGAATGGTAAGCATAGTAAACAAAAAACTGATCAAGAAAACTAACTTTATCTTAGTTGTCCAACTTCTCATTGTCTCAATTACATGTAGCTTCTGGACCGCCTAGGATGAAACTTCTTACATATCGGGGACTGATTGAAGTTTAAATTTTATCTGATTAGGAAGACATTTCAATGGTAGAAGCAGAACTTTAATAACCACACTTATGTCCAGGATTGAACACAGGTATTGTTTAATTAGTACTTCATATTTGGCAGGGTTATTTGACATTTTCATATTACTTCACATTTGACAGAATTGTGTGTTTTGGTGACTTTTTACCAAGGAGGACACTTTGTGATGCTTATCATAAGGAATTTGAATCTCATAAGCGTTCAATCCAGGACACATCTCAACAACCATTAATCTAAGTCTGTAACTGAAGCCTCGTGTGTGAGAACATTCAGATGAGAGTTACTAATCCGCACTTTAAAAAGATAATGTCTGTTTTTCTGCAAATCAAGGCACTTTAACATGGTCATTCTCTGCAGTAAAATGTGGGGTCAATCAGTCCCGGCTTTCCTCGACAACCTCTATATGTTTTTACGAATGCCAACCCCTTGTATTTTGAGCAGTTTTCGAGCCGCCAAGTTTTGATTCAAGGTTGGCACTTAAAACGGGTTAAATAATGTTCAAGCTGATTTGAAAACGCACGAAATTAAAACAGCGCAGGATCATTTGCCAAAGTTCTTTAAATAACGTGGTTACTGTTAAAGCTGCATGTACCACTGCCACAGACAATGATACTGGAGGAAAAATCTGCATTTTTCCAACTATGGAGGAAAAATAAACAAACCAACCACCGACGGGTTAAACGTACCGACTTGACGAAACAATTAACCTCTTCACCAACTTTGTATTCCACAAGTTTCTTGTCGACCTCTATTCCCTCACTGCTATCAGCTGAGACACTCTGTTGTTCAGCGCTGTTTGCTGACAATTCACTGTTTAAGTGAGCAACAAGGATAAAACAATGATATAAAAAGGCTAAATAACGGGAACACAGTTTAAAGTTATGAGGGGTTTCCCAGTGACTATCGCAAAAATCAGATCAAGGTTATCAAAAAAAGAAGTCTCATCCAAGTCTGACCGATCACGATACGCGCATGAAAATAATGCAATGAACCAATCAGAAACGATAATAAAACGCGCCACCAGTGCCTTGCGCAGAAAAGCTGCGTTACGTCATGCCATGTTCGATTTTGCTTTTCTCCTGATTGGTTGAAAAACCGGCATGTTTGCCTTGATTGGTTTAAAAGGAGCGGTACGGGGTTACAAAACGACAAAACCAATAGCCACCAATTAATTGCAATCAGACATGTGAAACCGGCGACAAGCGTTGTTGTATGGGATGAACACTGTAGAGAGTTTTGGAGCTGAGGCAAACCCAAAAAACAAAGTGCAAATGAAACCAACTTCAACTTCAACTTCCTTGAACAATGGTTGAATTACTTTCACATCCCTCAAAGTTATAGTTACATAAAACTTCGGCGTTCGCAATAATTTCCTAGTTTGTTTGTTCAAAGCCAATAAAAGTTCTTCTTTTAATCAAAATACAAGACACAACAGACAACTTTCCGCAAACGGTTCAATCGCAATGGATCGTCGTTACCTTGGTTTCATGGTAAGCTCAGCCACCGCCTTGGTGAAGTTTCTGTGCGATATTGGTAAAAACCTGGTAAAGAAAACAAGATCAGGCAATCTGAAAGCTCCAGATGTTGGGAATAACATCTCAAACATATTAGAAAACAAGGCGAATACAAAATAGTACGTACTAATTATTAGCTGGAGTTAAGTTGAATCTAGCGCGTGCTCTAATTGGCTAAATATGGTCACATGGCAAAGACTAAATGTAGATGTTGCCTGGAGGGAAACTTCTCCCAGTTATCAGAGGTTACTTCTTCTTGCCTTTTTACGAATAACTCTTAACTTTGTTTTCCTCATAATCTCGATGTTTTCCTCGACTTCGCCTCGGAAAATATCCAGATTCCAGGGAAAACAAAACTAATTTTTCCCTCCGGAACAGTAATTAACTGAATATTTCCGGCCCTCACTTGCCTCAGTCTAGAGTAGTCTGACTGACAGTTACCTCTAATATGATTGGACTCAAGGGAAGTGATTAGCTAAGTTCTGGATTATCCAAGACGCGTAGTACACGATTGGATGTTAAGATCAGCAAAAAAAGTAACTATAAACCGTGAACTTACTTGTGTGTCTTTGTGTCGCGAAATCCAAGAACTTTGACTTGCACTCTATCTCCATTATGGAAGACCTTCAGAGGTGACTCTCCCTGAAAATTGAACCAACGATGTCTGTAAGAACTTACACATAATAAATTCAAGCCTGAGGTATCAGGAATTATTATTCAAATTTCATACACTGTACGAATTCTGATTTTCTGATTGGTTGATTTGTACCACGTGACACTGGGTAGTGACAAAACAACCTCCTTGACGTCATTATCGTGGTGTAATAGCCGTGGTGTAAATTCAATACACCACTGTTATTACACCATGGCTTCGACTGACTCAAAGTTTGACGATTTTTGTTTGCAGTGTATTGAATTTGAACAATAAAAATGTTAACGCACTCATTGCTCGTGAATTATCGGGATTTACCTGCACTCGTTCACTAACAATGAACTCGTACAGGTAATTCACTCGCTGATTGCGTTAACCTGTAATTAACACACTCAAATCTTTTTGGTCTTAGATTCGAAGCCAACAATTCATAACGCGAACTGACGGGTTTCAAATGGTGCATCTGATTCGTGGATTTGAAATTTCCTGCCATTCGTGCGCAGTTAAGAACCAATCAGAGGCAAGCACCAGTTCCCACAATGATCGGCTTTACAGAAACATTTGTGGTCACAGTATGGTCGTATATCAGCAATGTAGCTCACCTAGCCCACTTAGTTTGCACAAAGGGTAATGATATACTCAAATGATTTCAATCCAGGATATTCCTGCCCTTCAATATTCTCACCTCTGTTATGTCATCACAAACTTGTGTGACGTGAACTCTTCCATGAAATTTTCCACCGCACAAGTTGACGTTCATTTGAAGATCCTTAATCGCCTTCACCCTAACAAATAGAAACTTGTCACTAGTCGAACTAGCAATAGTAGCACCCGGTTATTTACACCTTAAATATGATTTTGACATAGATGCTTATAATTAGCTATTTTATACGACAATGATCTTTGTCGAACGTGAAGCGCCGTAGACAAAATGGACAGTTGCCGCTGCAAGTATGGCGGCTCTCACGAAAAATGCCCATGATAACTAGGTTGAAGCCGATCTGTGCCTACTACTTCGATGTAAGCATCTTGCTAACTTCCCTTTTCGACTCTCCCTTTTACCAACTTCACAACTATCTATCAATAAATAATAAATGACTTTATTCAAGTTTCAAATGTATTTAGCAGTCTTGTACTAGTCAGGGACACTGTAAATAAATAAAACAAATTTAACAAATGGAACATGAACTATAATCCCAACTAGTAAGAGGGGAACCAGTTGGCTATTTACACAACGCGATGGAGGAGTTGAGCTTGGGACTACCCAGAACAAATCCACACAGTGGTAAGGAGAAGGATTTGAGCCAAGGACCTGCAAATTTAAAATCAAGCGCCCTAATACACTCGGCCAGGCCGCCTCTTAATCACTGTGGGAACCATGAGAACTAAGGGAACTATACGACCTGCAGATAACATGACAAGCAACCAAAACAAACTTGGCATTAAAATTAAATCAACAAGGTTCCATTCTATTTCCAGTTAATTACCTCCACTTTAATTGTATCAGTGTAACAGCCAATTTGCAAAATGAGGTTAGATGTTACGCTTGTGTATTACTATACGCGCCGTGGTCACTTACTGTGCTGTAGTAATAGCTCCAGGTACAACATTTTCTTTTTCAACACGCTTCTCTTGAAGTGACACCAGTGGTAAGATACCGTCCTCCGGCTTAGCTAGTCTAGTAACACAGGAAACAACACGTACAGAGATCGGTGTACAGTTATTGAAAGCCTTACATCTCTAAACAAGAAGTTGCGATGTAAATAAGTCCTGGCCTGGCCATTCTTACGCCCAGCTGTCAATTAAACAACTATCGTCATGGGATAATCGCCTTTGCACACTCGGGACCTTTTCTCTGGAACAAACTTCCTCGTGAAATAAGGCTAAGTCCAACCCTGACTGTTTTCAAATCAAATAAGTCAAAAGCTTATCTTTTAAAATTAGCTTACACCAGGTCATAGTCTTATAATATATATATATATTTTTAAAAAAATTGTATTATCTTTAAACACATTTTTCTTATATTTTTACTGTAATCTTAAAGCGCTTTAAAATAGTTTATAATTGTATGTGGCTACAATTGTGGTAGGTTGCCTAGACAATTCCTGTTGTAGAGCTGTTATAGGCCAGTCCCCAGTTGCAGCGTTGACTACCTTGCAAATAGGCCCTTATAATCAATTGCAGTAACCAACTTTGAAATCCCAGATACTCTGGCGTTCATGAAATGACCTCTAATTTTCCACGTAAAGGAAAAAAGATAACCGTCATCTAAAGATGAATCACTGTCGCACTGAGTTTGGCCTCCGATCCAGCCTATACACCTCAAGCCATGAATCTGAATGTCAGATTCATTGGCAAGAAAAATACAGACCGTCAGAGATTAGACTACGTCTCAATGAGACTTGGTCGAAGTACGCGAGTGCTTTGTTCTTATTTCAGAGCCTATGACCAAGCGAGGAGAGCGGCGAGGAGATTGGAGAGTAGCGAACCGTGGCACTCAAAATCCCGCCCGGCTACTTGAGTCCGAGAACGCTTAATGAATAAGTCACAACTAGAACATTCAATTAGGTATTTGCAGGGAATTTTTATACACTATACCTTTGAACAACAGAAGAATATTGTTGCCCCACAGCAAATCGCTTGGACGAGTCTCTGATGTCATTCAAATGCTACAGAGCATTAAAAAAGAAACAAGAACACATTTACCACAACACAGGAACTCTTTTTCAAACTGCGCAAAGCAAAGACCAAAACATATTTTAGCTGATTTGCTTGCAAACAAGTTAAAGTGAACGGGAAGAGGCAGAGCACGTTTTATTAACATTTCTTCTGTTTTGGGTCGCAGTCGGTCGGCGACAAATAGGTCGCAGTCGGCGACAAACACTACTGCTTGCAGCATAAGAAAAATTTAGAGAAGGCTGACCGGCCTCCTTGTTACCTTGGCCCGGTAGGTACCAGAGCTACTTGTATGGTACCCACACTAGTCACGCGAACTTGACGTGACTGCATTGATTGCAAATGGCTAATAAAACGAACTATTACTTTTTGAAGAGCATGTTCATGGAACAAGCCTAACAACACATTAAAATGCTCACCAGCTTAGTCGGAGCATAAGCCAGCCTGTAATTATGTTGAGGAAGCGTGACTACAATGTAGTTATCTCTGATCAACTGAACACAAGCATCAATGATACGTCCACTTCTCAGCTGCAAAAAGCCAGAAAGGTTAGTAAAAAGGTCTGGTAAAGCCTTCATGTAGCATTAATGAAACTTGTAAGGAGTATTGTATGACAACGGCAGTGTGCGATCTCACGCTACATGCGTCTTCAATCTTCAATAGCTTTACCTTCTTTTGCTTGCCTTTGTGATCCTCCACAGCCTTCCTCTCTGCAACTAGCTCTGGAGTTAGGGATACTAAAACTACCTTTTTCTTCAAATCCCAGTCCAACACACAGCCAAACACCACCTCGCCTGGATTGCAGCTGACTCCTTTAAACAACAGAAAACAAGGCGACGTTATCTCAGACATACAGCTCTTACGCTGTATGCCTTTAGCCCTTATGATATTACACTTATGACGTTACACAGCAAATTCGAGGGAACACTGGGTTCGAATTAAGCTTAATTTTTAATTATAGTTTTTTTTTTTGTGAAAAAACTCACGCTCTAACTATGTACAACAAAGAAACAACGAAGAACCCAAATAAACAAGACATTCAAACCGGATGGCTTTTACGTAGACTGTTCACAGTCCCCTATTTTTTCCGTGAGACCATATCGTAGATGTCGATCATTCAGTTCGACTAGGCCGCCATCTCGGTCTCTTGAAGCGAGCGAAACTGGGGAGAGAACAAAATGCCCTTGGGTAGGGGTGGTGGGTTAATAGCGTGGGGTGAGGGGGCGGAAATTTTTTTCCGCCGGCTGTGCCCTCCACCACCTCTACCCACGAGCATTTTGTACTTTCCCCAGTTTCGGGGGACCTTCTCTTGTTTTTAAGGGACCAAGATCCACATCTACGATCGCACGGAAAAATAGGGGACTGTGAACAGTCTAGCTTTTACGGGGTAGTTATCATTGTGAAAAGAACGCTAAATCGGCAAGTCCACATGCAGAAGTACACGTTTGTTGAGCTTAAGTAATTGTTAATTAGATAAAAACAGTAGCGAATCCCCTTGGTACAGCTACAAGATTTGCTAAACCAGTTAGCTCCATTCAGTCAATCAAATCAATCTTAACAGTGACGCTGAACAGCTGTAGCGAGCACGGTTAACAGATTAACAACAAAACATGGTGCACATGAACACAATAACCCAAACACTAAACTCTTAGATATTGTTATACCTTTTGCCAGCTGGTTGGGAGCAAATCCTTGTACACCCTCTGCAAGCTGCAATAAGATGCCTTGGAATTTTACATGAAGGACCTGATGAAAAGAATGACATACAGATGTTAATGTTATAGAAGTTCTCATAGGGTGAAAGGGAATATGGTCATTGTAGTGACACCCACCGGTCAATGTTTTTGCGGTAAAATTTAAAACCGAGACCTGGAATCAGAGCGCGCGTTATATTGGCTACAAACACAGATCATACTTACTACTTGTTAACCGAGAATGAAGTCTTTACGCAAAAATCCCAGAACAAGACTTTGCCGTGAATAACAAGGTCAATACGGCAAGGCCGAGGTTTAACTGGGATCCGGAATGGCCATTACAGAGCTGTTGTTCTCAGTTAAACACACTATTTGCAATGACCCTCTTTGTTTTTCAACATAAACAAACATATCTATAGTTGATACGATATTACATCACCTTTGCTTCGACCCAGGCTCCAGGATTCAAGGAGGTCAGTACCTTCATCTCCTCTGTTAAATACCAAAATAGAAAAAAATAAATAAATGGCAATTGTAGCTGTTGTTTAAACATTGCTTTAATTCTTATTCTTAATCGGCTACTGAAGAAACTTTCTCAAAGCACCTGGAAAGATTCTCATTTATATTGCGTGTACCCGCCAGTACCCGGAAGGTTGGCAATATTACATCATGGCGCATTGACCAAGGATAACTCCTTACTTAAGCTGTTCATGGATATTTCCAGCTGCTGGATATGGTGTGGTCTTGCAGCCGTTCAGATTACAGCAGAACAATCTTAACTGAGTTCAGAACGCAATAGGGTATCAATATTTTCGGAATCCTAACCGAGATATAAGAGTAATAGATTTTCTGAAACTTTCAGAACCTCTCATGTTCACATATAAAATAAATTTTGTTCTACACAGGACTTTTCTGAGGTTAAAACGTTTTTTGATACGCGACGCTTCGGCCAGTCTTACTGCTCTTCTTCACTAACTGTAGTTACGGCTCAACTTTTTAAGGAGATATATGAGCTTACGGACTTTGCATCTAAAAACATTTGACACTATACATCACCAACTTCGATTATTATCAATCGTTCGACGCAATAAACCTGGAGCGTCCTTGTTATAAAACGCGACAACGTGTTTGTCGATTCGCCTGTAATTGTATATATACGTTATATCTTTAGTCTGGGCTGAACGTCTTCCTTTTCAAATACGTCATGTTATATTTAAAGTAAGTATTATTATAGCAGTACCAGCCACTGGTCAACTTCAAGGATTCTCAACAGCATCCAAGCTAGCGTTTATAGTGTGATTTCGGAAATAAAAAGTAACAGTAAACATGTGAAACTTACATACGAAGACATATCGAAAGCAAGTCAGAAAACTGCAGGGATGGAGTCTCTGACCTTACGCTGAGTTAAATATGAAATCACCATCGCTTTCACCATCACATTTATAGAGCTTCCACCGCATTTGCTAATAGTGTTCAGCGAGATAACCACTAGATAAGGACCTGGCAAACGAGGACACATTGTTGCCGACACATTGTTGCCGACACAAATGTTTCCCCGTTTGCTCGCGCGCGCAACATTTGTTGCAGACACAAATTTTGTGTCCGGGACACAAAATATGTTTCTGATTTTGTTCAGAAATATTTTGTGTCCGCAACAAATGTTTCCCAGTTTGCGCGCGCAAGGAAACGTCATGAGCAACAATGTTTCCTCGTTTGCCACCGCCTATAATTTCAGTCTAGGTTGTCGCTCTTATTGAACGCGTACGTGAGCTACAAAGTACAGCAATACTAAACTTCTCCGTAAGTCTTACCTGAACTCGATGCTAGCTGCTGAAAAATGTCCCGTCTCTCGGAGAGATAACTTTCCAGTAATTCCACACCAGGCGCAGAGCTTGCTTCTGTACTCTGATCTGGGCAACAGTCAGACATTTTGAGGCTGACTAGAAATCTCTGTCTTTCCACATCAATCTCAGTCACCTGACATGGGATAAGAGTGAGGTCAGAATGATTCAAGGTTTTACCCATACTACAGAACTTGAAGATCTATACTGGTGTGGATTAGTATCATTTTGTTACATTTTTCGCCTCTCTCGTTAATATTCAATGATCTCTCGAAAGACGACTACAAAAGAGTCAAGAGTTGAATAAAGGATAAACAAACTGCCAAGAAATATTTCCACCACTACTGTGCTGCGCTTAAAGGAAAATCCAATTATTTATTTGGCGGATACTAGACGTGAAGTGATTTTAGGATTTCAAACCTTTGCCATAACCGTCCGTCCAGTCTGAAAGTGTGTTGCAGGTTCTGATACAAACTGATCAGCTAGAAACTGAACAAAACAGGAAGAACATGGAGTTAGAAATATGCCAACAGCAATATGAAAAAAACACGCACTTGAAACAACTGGGAACGGTATCATGGTAGGTGGATTGACAGTGTTTGCAAATCGCGCTCTTGCGCTGGCGCTTTGAAAGAAAACCCCATCAACCCATACATTTTCTGAAAGCTTTTTTTCTTGAAAGCTTTTTTTTTTCTATTAAAATAGTTATCAGAATACAATCATGTTTTTTGAAATTTTCTAAAAGGTTATTGTCGCAGTGATATGAAAAGAAATACCCAGAAACACTGCTTCGCTTAAACTGGTTCGCTTTCGCGCGTGAATTATCGGAGCGGCGCGATTAACATCGGAAATGTTTTTTTCACATATCACCCTCAAAAAGGGTGTCGGCGATTTTGCAGATGTGGTTTGGTTTTTTTTCTACACCCTCCTAAAGTTTGATGTTCTGAACGCGGGTGTTTCCTTCCACTAAAAAACTACCAGATTGAGAACACTTCACTTGCGCAAAGAAAATATCACACCGCAATTCGCATTTCATGTGATAACTGACGGTGAATTTTAATTAGAGGTCTCAAGACGCCGTAAGAGGTTTAATGAGATTCTAAAATAGTTTTTCTCTTTATCGTAAAAAGTAAAAAAAGCTTTTTTCTCCATTCTTTTTGCAAATTATTCTTCTCAGTCTTCTCAATTTGAACAGCGAAAAAAAGATTTTTCGCATTTTTCATAAAAATCCACCGATCATTATACCTTAAAAGTCGTTAACCATCTTTATTTCCTTTTTGGCTTACCAGTACACCTTTGGTGACGGTTTTATCTACCTTGTAAACTACTCATTGATGTTCAAGTTCCTTCAATTTGAAGGTAATATCCTACATGAAGAAAAGTTACTTATACCATGCGAAGATAAATCTAAAATTTTGACCCGCGACCTTACCAAATCAACATCTGCAAGCAAGCAATAAAATCTGTAAGTTCACTGCTTAAAACTATCTTTGCTATATAAAACTGTTCTATTGAGGCCTTGAACTGCTGTTTAAAAGTAAAAGCTAAAAACCAAGCTTTCGCCGATCAACGGCATCATAAAGGTCGGCACACACGATGGGACTAGTCCCTGCGAGTAGTCCCTGCAACTAGTCGCAGGGACAAGTCGCATCATGTGAACTGGCAACTAGTCCCTGCGACTAGTCGCAGGGACCAGTCGAATCGTGTGAACTGGCCATTTTTGCTTCAAATCTAGTCGCAGGGACTAACTTTAGTCCCTGCGACTAGTCCCCCCACGAATTCAAACCAGTTTGAATTCGTGGGACAAGTCGCAGGGACCAAATTGTGGTCCCTGCAACTAGATTTTGTGGCAAAAATGCCAGTTCACATGATGCGACTAGTCCCTGCGACTTGTCCCTGCGACTTGTTGCTGGGACTAGTCGCAGGGACTAGTCACATCGTGTGTGCCGACCTTAAAGTGCCCCTGTGATCAAAAAAACTACTTCCTTTTTTTCTTGAGATTCTGAAAGTGTGTCTACTTAACACTTGACTGACAAAATTCTGACCTTTCATTTTTATCCAAAGGCTGTTTACTTTGAGTTTAAGTTTTGGATTTCACGATCCGCCATTACTCACGTTCAAACCTGACCAATTTGACCTCAGAGGGTTGGATCCGAGAAAAGTGACGTCAAAGGCTCACCAGCTTAAAATTTCAGCGTGTGAACGCAGCTTATTATGTGTGCAAAGTGCGAGTTTAAAAGTGTGAAAGCCCAAAACTCCCGTGCTGCATATTAATTCTGCAGCGTACACACGCATTGCATTCTTAAACTAGTGAGCCTTTGACGTCATTTTCTCCTCGATCCAGCTCTCTCAAGAACTTAAATTTAGTAATGGCGGATCATTAAATCGGAAAGTTCCCGTTAAAATAAACAGGTGCCTTTTTTAAATCAAGGATTAAACCTTGGGTCACTTAGTGTTTAGCTAACATAGTTTTGAAATCCAAAGAAAAAAAATATTTTTTTTTGTCACAGGGGCACTTTAAGGGGTGTAGAAAATATTCCGCGCACGCTATATATATGCAAAGAAAGTGTAGGGTGAAATGTGTAAAAGATGTGACGTATGAAAACTATAGCAATAGTGTGAGTAGAATACAAAGCTCTAATGATGGAGAGTCTATACAAAGAATCTATAAAAGCGCTTAAGAATCGTCTCTAAAATAAAATATTAAAAATAGAAGCTCTGCTGAAGGACAACATGAACAGATTATATTTGTTTTACTTACAGAGTTTGGAGCAAGGCCAAAAATTCCTGTAGAGAATTCGATGAATATTCCATAACTCATCACTTTCTTGACAATACCTGGCAAAATCATTCCCACCTAAGGAAGGATTGCTAACATTAGTAAGTTGGAATAGAAAATGCAATGACATATAGAACCTACTTTTAAAAGTTGATTGGCTTTTTAACTGTTTCTGCATTCATTTCTTGCATACTTTGGCGTCGTTTTATTGGTCTATTTAGATGCATGTGTAACGAAATAGAAATTTTGATGGTTCGCTTTTAAGTAAAAAAGTTAAGGTGGTTCAACTTTTTCGAATGCAAGCCATCCATACATATTCTCTAAATTACTTGCGAACGATCTGTAAACCCAGTTAAAATTGACTTCCGTGTGTAAGGAAATAAAGAACACATCCATGGAAGTCAACCCTAAGCATTTACGCTCTTTGGCTTCTCGTTATCCACAAACAATTCACCAACTCTGTGGTTAATTAACAACTATTCACCGAAGTGGAGGTGGCTAGACAATGAGGTGAATAGTTGTTTTAGCATATACTAAAAGTGAGATAATAAACACCACAAAAAATTAATTTGGATGATTTCTTCACTTGTCACGGATGCAAACCGGGACGCCATTTTTTTTTTCCCGAGTAAAAAAGGTGAAGTCTGCATTCGGGCTAAGTGGCCCATCAGGCCGGAGCTTATCCTGGTTTCTGTAGCATGAAGCAACTGGGAGTATTTCTACTCCCCCCTGGATGGGATGCTAGCCCATCGCAGGGTTACCCCCAGCATTAAATTCGCCGGTACCCATTTATACACCTGGGTGGAGAGAGGCACCGTGAGAGTAAAGTGTCTTGCCCAAGAACATAACACAATGTCCCCGGCCAGGGCTCGAACCCGGAGCGCTCACCCCGGAGTCGAGCGCGCTAACCATGAGGCCACCGCGCTCGGAGGAAAATAGCAAAGGATAGTAGGAGTTTGACTAGCCAATCAGCGCGCGCTTTCAACGCTATCTACTATTTAAGTACATACTATAAAATACGTTACTTACCTCCACGTCCTTGAAGTTGGTCAGAAGGCTCTTCTCTGATGCAGCTTTCACAAGAGATGGCTTCAGAGAGACCGTCTATGACAAGTGTGGGTTAAGGAACAAACTAAACGCCTTTAGTTCATCCGTTTCCTTAATTTATTTTTAACACTCTTTAGATTATGTCTAATATAACGGCTATAAAACAAAAGTAACTTGAGTTTACAATGTGTTTTCCCCATCCTAAATTAGCCTTTGGAGTCACACACATGCTTCGAATTTTAATACTAACATCGAAATCAGAATTGGCCAATTTTTAATCACAACGGTAAAAATAATGATACAGAAACAACAGTCAGTCACATACACGTAAGCTAGGAAGATCACGTCACTAAACTGATTACAGCTCCTGAAACTAGCCTGGGATGGAGGCTCAGGCGGGAAAATATCATTAACAAAGAGATGAACGTGATTGCATTTGAAAAAAAATACCCCCGCATTAGTCTTAGTTGCAAGCATCAGAATCTGGAAAAAGCAAAGAAGGTAAATATGCAAAGCCCCTCACCAAGATTCGGGTCACAGCAATTTCCTTAGGCAAGACTGTCATGCTACTATACATGTAGTCTATGTTATTTATAACACTCCAAAAGCACTGAACTTGGTCATCACGTTCTTTCATTTTGTAATGCCACAATCCAAAAGTAAAAAATCCTGAGCTTCTATACTTCGTAAGGGATTTTTAAGTGGACTTATTAACGGAGGGGGCTTATATCCGGGGCGGCGGCATGTGAAGCGGGATAAAAAAAAATGTTTACGGAACAACAAGATAAATTGAATTAAAGCTAACATGCCATTACATTTAGAGATATTACCCTAATACACCCTATTATTAGCCTATAAGTTTTGATTAAAAATTGTGATGCTTGCAAAGAAACGCAAAAGGAACTCCCTTGCGCATTAAATGGGCTCATGTACTGGAGGAGGCGTACATCCGGAATCGTATAGCTGTTAGCAAATAGAGGGGTTATATAAAGAGGGGCTTTAACGTGGGATTTTACGGTATTCGTTGCATAGCCTCCCATGGAC